>JANCMA020569635.1:0-10035 GCA_024336925.2 Zoanthus solanderi
TGTACCACAATTACAGCTCAAATCCTTCCCTGTAAGGTTGGAAACAAGAACATGGATTAAAAATTTAACCCTGGATTTGTGCAAATCGGCTTTTGAACAACTGGGCCCTGAGGGGTACCCTATGAAAACTTTGGTCAGTTATAAATGGTCTGCACTCAAATAACCTTTAACTGGTATTACATCTGCCTGTAACTAAGGAATAGCAGTTCATACATTTTTTTGCTTTCAGGCCCCTGCAACCAGTCGACTGTTAAAAGCATATGGTGACATTGATCCTGTTGTACGGCAACTGGGAATTGCTTTTAGATACTGGGGAAAGGTGAGAGTAAATTTGTTAAATAGTCTGATTTACTCATTGGCCGTCAAGTCGACTTAGATTATTGGTTAAGAAATAGTAAAATAATTTGGATAGTACGTGCATTTTGATTGGTCCACAAGTCCATAATTAGTAACGAACTTTTAAATCACAGGTTTGTGGTGTTGATCACCAAGAAGATGGCAGTTTGCCTGCACATGCTTTTGCTATAATGGTTGTACATTTTCTTCAACACATTGAACCGCCAGTGTTGCCAAGAATTGATCCAGAAAAGGTAATGAAAAAAAAGAAGCTATTAATATGATTTTGAAATTTTACTGACTCTGGATGGAAATGAGGGTGAAAGAAGGAAGAAAAAAGAAGGAAGAAAGTAAAGAATAAAAGAAGTGGAACCTTTATTTGCCTAATTCTAACAGGGTAACTACTCGCCAGTCACTCCAGTAGTTTAACAAGTGCACCATGACAATGACAACGATAATGTTTTATTTGCACCCTTTTTCAATACAATAAAACATAAACACGTAATGACATCTCCCCTAAAGGGGCTTTTCAGTGTCAGCTTAAAATCCCCCTCTCTCCCAGTTAAGAATCCCAACTGGTAGGAGGTAAACCAGTTGGCTATTTACAAAGCGTGGTGAATTTGCTCCTGGGATCACTGAGGACAAATACATTCAGTAGTCCGAGTCAGGGATTTGAACCCGGGTCTTACCACATTCAAATCCCCAACTCTGACCACTGAGCCACACTGCATCCTAAATAAGAAATACAAATACATAATTAAACCTTATATTAGGTGCCAGCCTGCTGGAATAACTAAAATAGCTAATCAAAGCCAGCAGGCTGGTCTTTTCTTTAGTGTTATTAGAAATGGTCATAAGAGCAAGAAAAGTTAAAGAGAGAGAAAGAATATAATTATAAATTTAAATATATAATCATACAAAACTATAAGATGAAAAAGAAAATTATAATCATGGTGGAATTTACTTGGTTTGATTGCCAATATATGTTTTGATAATTGCTTCCTTTAGATTTTTTTAAATTGAGAAATTCTGGATGTCAATTTAATTTTTTCATCAACTGAATTCCATGCTCTAGCACCAGCAAATCTAATATTAAATTTACCGTAATTTGTTCTAGCTTTTGGTAGGGAAAAGGACAACCTTGAAGAAAATCTAGTACGATAATTATGTTTTTCACAAACTGACTCAAAAAAGTTATCAAATAATTTGGGAAGGTTCCTTTTTTGAAGTTGTAGACAAAATGACCATGTATCAGTCTTCTATAAAAGGCTTTAGTTTTATCAATTTAAGTCATTTTTTTTGTTAGTCCTAAGTAGCTCATAAGTCAATACTTATCTCTGGTTTTTTTTGTGTTGTTTCAATAAATATCTCGTTCTCTTGTACAGACTGCAAGCCCAGTCCAAGTTAACATTTGAGTTGACTTGGCCAAGTTGTTTCATTAGCATAACTAGTCGGTTTAAGTGTCAAATTAACTTAGTTTTCAAATTGTTACCTTGTTTCTACAAGTAAAACAAACTCAACTGAGATGTTTCATTGAAGTAAGGCGGTTAAAGTGTTCAAGAAATGACTCAGTTTAACAGAAATGTTAATATTACCTTTATTATTATCAGTCATCTTAGTTGGAACAAATGGGTTGAAGTGTTCATAGATTTGATTCATTTTGACGGAGTTGTTAAATGTTACCTTTATTATTGTCAGTCAAACAAACTCGGCATAGTTGTTCCATTGGAACAAATGGGTTAAAGTGTTCATAGACTTGACTCATTTTAACTGAGTTTTTAAATATTACCTATATTATCAGTCAAATGAACTTAGCTTAACTGTTCCACTGGAACAAGTTTTCTTTTTCCATGTAAACTCATCTTTCTTTGGATACTGATTCTTATTTGTTTGTGTCGGTTAAAGTGGTCGTAAAATTGACTCAGTTTAACTGAATTGAAGACTTAGAATTCTCCTACTTTGTTCCCAAAGGCTGCAGTTCCACTAAAAGAAGGAAGACCTATTGATTATGTAAGATCAAATTACAAAAAGAAGTACAGTCTCGGACAGCTCTGGATTGAGTTATTTAGGTGAGAAAACATGGATACTGTACGATCTTTTCTTGAGATTGTTTAGTCCAAATACATCATTTGTATTTAAAAAAGTGTATTAATAAAAAGCTTTAAACTCAAAAAAGGCATAAAGGAGCCATAGTCTTCCTTTTAGAAACAAAAAAACACTTAAAATCAAGTGACAAATAGCACTTCACTACAGTTTTGTTAATCACACTAGAAATGATTTTTTATCTAAAGATTGACTAGTTTTGACAAATTTTTTTAGACGTAAAGGCACTGAGAAGATACTATATCCATTTTACATGATTTGAAAGTATATCTACAAACAAATAATTTTATGACTAAACGTTTTTATAGGTGAAATTTGACAACCAGGTTCTTAACAGTATCAGTGCAGGCCTTTTTAGGGGCACGGCCATTTTGGCCTCAAGATTTTTTCAAAAAAAAAAAAAAATGGCACCAAGGCAGTTTTCAAAGGGCACCAAGGCCATACCAAACACACAAGTTTTGTTTGTGTTCTTTATTTGACTATCACCTCAATATAATTCGATCACTTTCAGCTCATTCAGGTGATATTAACAGAAAAATAAATACCCTATGTTTAAACATCTATTTATTAAGGCACGGCGGCACCAAACATAAAAGAGGGAGGCCATTTGCAGCAGTAAATCGTACACAATTCTGGGGGCGTTACGGCAATGGCCAGGGACATCCACAGCAAATACCGCGTGGCCGTCGTGGATTTCAAGCCCTGTCAGTATGCCAATAATCAGTTTGCATCAACGAAATGGTTTTCAACTCCTATGTGATATTACTGATCTTGGTCTAAAAATATTTGTAAATATGGTGACAGGAACATTATGGAGGAAGTTATATGCCTTTAACAGTAATTGCAGTTGCAGGAATCTAAAACTACATTTGGTGTTTAAAGATAGATGAAGATTTTTTTATCTCATTCTTTCAAGCTTTTTCATTAGTATTCAACTCAAGGTAGCAAGAGAAAAAAAGGAAAAGTATACTTGAGTTTAAAACTTGAAGATAATTTTCAGTTTCAATTGATCTACAAATACGGTATAGAGATTTGTAGTTTTCTAATAACCTCAGAATGCGATTACATCCAAGGATCATTACTGAACATTATTAGGAACCATTCTCATTACAGCTACCCCCGCCTTCACTAAGATGTAATATTTTTAGACTTGTAATTTCACTTCCTTTCGCTAACACATTGAACTTAGTCCACTGTAAAATGTGTAAGATGAAATTCACCTATGCATGCCCATTTTTAAGAGGAATCACTGAAATCATAAAAAGTTTATAGAGTTAATATGGTTTTGGAGATGCTGTCTCAACACTAAATACGTTTCTATGGATTTGCAACCATGTTTCAAGGTCTACAACCTTGTCTCTGTTTATCCTAAAAGCATCAAATTTGGTCAAATGACAATGCTCAACGTGATCTTTTATGTGATGGTTTCAGATTAACGATTGCTTAAACTTCGAAACTCATCCCAGTGTCCTGCGCAATTTCGGAATGGCTTATTTAAACTTATTGTTTTGTGTCTTAATGTATGGTATTGAAAAAAAGGTTTATGAAAGATTCTTCCATGAATAACTTCACACTAAGGCAAACATTGCAGAAAAAATATCTGTCAATGTAATCAACTGCTGTTTGGAGTTAGAAACTTCCTTTAATATTACTTAATTTGTCAACACAGGTACTACTGCATTACCTTTCAAATGGAAGAGTATGTAGTCTCGATAAAGGACAAGCAACCAGTAACCAGAGAAGACAAAAAATGGGGCATGCGTAGAATTGCAATTGAAGGTTTGCAATTTGGTTTTCAGCCATAACTTATTTTAGTATCACCTATAGTGAATTACTGCAAATCATGCTTTCTATTTGACTACAGGGATCCTGTTTTCAATAGCTCTTAATAGCAACAAATGCACCTTTTTTGCAAACAGGGGGAAGCATATTTCACAAAACAATTTATCAAAATTAGAGCTTCAATGTCAAATGGTGTCAAAGTTAGAGCTTCGGTGTCAAATTACCCCAACTCATAACATACATAATCATAACACAAGATCTCAAGTTAACCGATCCTATTTTATTCCAAGAGCAAGGACAAATTACGGGAAGTTTAACATTAGGTTTAAGGGACCTTTAATTTGGAGTTCGTTTGGGAAATCTACCAAAACCAATAAACTTTCCAATTTCAAAAAGAATATCAAGAATAGAAAAGAATGTAGGTTTTGAAGTCTCTGTTTCTCTGTAGATCCGTATGCAGTCAAAAGAAATATTGCCGGCTCAATGACAAGTGATAAAGGTAAGACGTAAGATCGTTCCCTTCATGGCGTTCCTAAAAGCTGAAAAAAAATTATCTCAAATTGTTAGTCTTCAGCTAATCACGTTTCAATCTTTTATGTAGTAAAGCCTTAACTTATATTTATAAACCAATAAAATGGAAACTAATAATTTTTAAAGCCATACTCACTTTTAAGCCACGCCTCCTTCCGCCATTTTGACATACGTAGCAGAGCAGCTTCATGAACCGTTTGTTTCGGAAAATAATCAGTTTTAAGTCACATCCTGGTTTAAAAACAAAGTTTTAACGGTTGTTTTCACGCAAATAAAACATTGAAATTGTGCATTCAAGCGCAAAGCATTGTGGAACAAGGCAGATTAAAAGTATGCATAACATACATATAGTAATGTGCGAAGTTGATTATGAATAAACATTGAGACCTAATTGCGAATTACTGTTTATGGCCATAATGTTTGGATGTCAAAAATGTTGTTTCTGGAAAAACCTTGATTCAGAATGCTGTTACCTTCCATATTCTGAAACTTTGTAAAGAATGGTGTATAAGGGAATAACTACAGTATTGTTGATACGATAATTCCATGGCGTTTTTTTGTTATATCTTTTGAATGAATACCGGCAGTTGTCTTTGATAACAACAATGTTTTTGTAGTGAAAATGCATGCTATGTCATTTGTCTAGCCCAACCGATTAAGTTGGGTAAATAATAAAAAGATGAGATTCTGAACATTGTTCAGAGTATTCTTAGCCAATGTTTTGATTACAAAGTCCTAAAACCCTAATTAGTAGTAATGCATTCATCAGCTTATGATAAGCTACAAACCTATAATGTTAAGATTAACAATACATTCGCCATTCTTCAGCTTCTCAGTATTTTCATTTTATATTTACCTAACAAAGACTAACATATTTTGGTTAATGTGTTACGTACAGTGTTTAAATACTTCATGGAGTGCCTAAGAGCCACGCTTAAACACTTTTGTGATGTTCCAGAACAGATCCCAAAGAAAGGTGAGTAACTGTATATTGCTTCCATGCATGTAAGGTATAACGGATCCAGTCTCTCGATTTTCGATTCCATTTACTGAATTGTGGATCTACACTCTAAACTTTGGATCCCATTTTTTAAGTTTGAGTCCTTTCAAGGTCTTGAATCCCATTTTCTGATTACAGGATCAACACAAGATTTCATTCCTTGAACTGCATATACTGTTCTTGATTTTAGATTCCATTCTCTAAATTTCAGATCTACAACTAAATTTTGGATCCCCTTCTCGGATTTTCTGGTCCACTCAAGGAGTTAAATTCCATTTTCTTAATTCTTGATCAGCACAAGATTCCTTGAATTACATGATTATAATATTGTTCTTGATTTTAGATTCTATTCTCTAAATTGTAGATCTATAACAACATTTTGGATACTATTCTCGGACTTTCCGGTCCACTCAAGAACCTAAAATTCAGCCACAATTTAGATAATAGAATCTAAAATCAAGAGCTGTATAAGCATGCATTTCAAAGAATGAAATCTTGTCGCATTGTAACTGGTCAGCATCGTTTTGCCTATAAGGGTTTGCCCCATTGTTGCATGGCAACTGGTCAGCATTGTATTTCCTATAGGGGTTTGTCCCATTGTCGCATGGCAACAGGTCAGCGTCGTGTTGCCTATAGGGGGCTTAAATCTGGAATGGATTAAGCTAGCACGTGAGAATGTTAACTAACTTAGACAATTTTAAACAGTGTATTGTTAGAGAATTTTAAAGTAAATCGTGCTAATATATTATACATCCATTATGTTTATTTAAGTTAATCATTATTATTCTTTTTACTTTTTGTCTTGTAATGATGGTGCTAAAAAACACTTTTAGGTAGCAACAATAAATGTATGGACGTACATACTTATGTGTTGTATGTATATTTGTGTTTGTTATAAAGGGTTTATAAAAGTTGTTCTGATCAATATACCATCAATCAGGTTTTGGTTACATTCAACGTAATTTACTTGCAAACTCTCTACATATAAGTTACGTTATACTCTTAAAGAATTGGTTGTGGTCTTGATTTATCTCCTAACACTTACATCATCAATTTTACTTCATCTTCTGGTTATATTTTACCTTACAGTAGGAAATAAACGACGTATTTTATCAACGCGAATTGTTAGTTTCACAGAAGTCTCCTTATGTTTTCTTTGATTTTTAGTCCTGTTAAATCATCAGCCCGCTTTTCTTTATAATCAAAGGAAGTAGGAACTCAGAAACCTCACAGAAGTGATATAATATACATGTTTTTGCCGTAAATCTTTCATATTTCTTTTTACTTAATATTTAGAATTGACCAATACAGGAAGTAGAAAAAGTGATTCTGGAAAACCTGTGTTGACAAACGAACGTTTGAACTATGAAAAGGAAGAAGCGGAAATAGGTGAAATGACTGAAGAAAATAAAAATGTGAATCTGGAAAAGTCAGAGAGGATCTCCGAAAACAGTGTTGTGGATGATAGTGAAAACAAGACTTCCTGTACAAATTCTGATGTTTCTGAAGATCAAGAAACCAGGGTAGGAAATTGTGTAAATAAAGCAATAAATATTAACAAAGAAAGTGGACATAAAAAAGATTGTTCAGCTATCGACATTGCTAATGAGAAGGACAACAACGAAGAAGATGATAATGATGTCAGTGGTGACAGTGATGATGATGAAGATGACATCATCTTTCAGATGGAAGATTTGGAAGGTGATCAGCTTGCAGAATCTCAAGGCTTGCCCATCGGAAATACTATGAATATGAAAAAGAGCACGATTGTGTTGGAACAGGAAACGTTAACTTCTGAAACAGAAAGAATCAACATTAATGTAAAACAAGACGCTGAAGGAAATAGCAACATTGATTCTTTAAGTATTAAGGATACCAAAAAAGCTTGCCTTCGTAATGAGGTAGACTCAAAATTTGCTAATGTCCATAAACCACTAAAAGTAATTCCAACAAAAGATGACAAAAGCTTTGATTTTAATTTTGAGGAAAAGATACTTCGAGGGGGGTTGAAACACGAAGTCACGTGCTCTTTTTGTAAGTGCGATGGTCATGTGATGGATCGATGTCCAGATAAGTTGAGAAAGACCCTACCTCTGACAAAATTACCTCCTATGACCCAACGATACGCTGCCTTGTTAGATAGAGTGTGCAGGAATTGTAAAGGTGAGCCATTTTATCTAGAATATGACTACTACAAAGGAAACCCACTTTACAACTTCCTCCTCAATACGACTTTTGAGATTGAGTTTGTTCCGTGATTATTACAGGGTTCGTAAGCCCTCAGGAAAACCTAGAATTCCTTAAACTTTGAGATTTTCAGATCAAGGCCTTGAATTCTGGGATTTTTAGTTCAACGCTAGGAATTCCTTGACCTTTGGGATTTCCCTATCATACAGTGCCTGGATTTCCATGAATTTTGGAATTTTCCTACCAAGGCCTGGAATTCTTTAAATTTTGGGATTTTCAATTCAAGACCTGGAATTCCTTGAACTTCGGAATTTTCCTATCAATTCCAGGATCTCCTTGAATTTTGGTCATGGTTTGTACCATTAGTCATGGTGCAAACAATCTGACCTCCAGAGGTTTTTGTATCATCTCCAATTGCGCAAAATTTATTTCAAGGTTTGCCTTGCCCACAACCTCTTGGTTGGGTAATTCCAAAATGTGACATGAGAGATAGATGGGTTGGTAGTTAAATAGATGGGTAGGTAGTTAGATAGGTGGGTAGGTAAGTAGGTAGGTAGGTAAACTCAGCACTCAGCCTGAGTAAATAGTAAATCTTTTGATAGAATAGGTAGAACGTCCATAGCGTGTAATTTAACTTTCTCTTTTCTTGCAGCTGACTTCGCTTTTGGCAACTCAGAATTGCTACAAAGAGAACATATTGTATACATTTTGGAGCAGTACATCCATGAAGTGTACCCAGGTGAGAAATCATTTTAATGTTAACATGACAGCGGCTAGAGCAAAAGGGCTGAGCAGTTATCACCTTGACGTGACTAAGGTTTTCTGTTTGGTGTTTACATCACTTATTCAAGTCCAATTATCAAGAAAATTTTTTCCTTCCTTTCCTGCCTCCTATTCCTTCTTTTCTTCCTTTCCTTAGCTATCACACTTTTCTTCCCCTCTCTTCCTTTTCATCCCTTTCCCTCCCTTACTTTTCATCCCTTCCTTCCCCTCCCTTCCTTATCCTCCGTTCCTTTTCTTCCCTTCCTTTTCCTCCCTTTCCCTCCCCTCCCTTCCTTCCCCTCCCTTCCTTCCCCTCCCTTCCTTTTCATCCCTTCCTTGCCCTCCCTTCCTTTTCCTCCCTTTCCCTCCCCTCCCTTTTCATCCCTTCCTTTTCATCCCTTCCTTTCCCTCCCTTCCTTTTCCTCCCTTTCCCTCCCCTCCCTTTTCATCCCTTCCTTTTTATCCTTTCCTTTCCCTCCCTTCCTTTTCATCCCTTTCCCTCCCTTCCTTTTCCTCCGTTCCTTTTCTTCCCTTCCTTCCTTTTCCTCCCTTTCCCTCCACTCCCTTCCTTCCCCTCCCTTCCTTCCCCTCCCTTCCTTTTCATCCCTTCCTTTCCCTCCCTTCCTTTTCTTCCCTTTCCCTCCCCTCCCTTCCTTTTCATCCCTTTCCCTCCCTTCCTCCCCCTCCCTTCCTTTTCCTCCGTTCCTTTTCTTCCCTTCCTTTTCCTCTTTTTCTTTCTCTCCATTTCTTTCCATCCCTTGCTTTCTTTCCCTTTCCCTTTCTTGTTTTCCCAACCTTGTTTTCCCTGCCTTGTTTTCTCTCCCTTTCTTTTCCTCTCCATACTTTCATTTCCATCCTTGCATTTCCTTTTTTCCATTATATTCCATTCCTCCTCTCTTCTCTTTTCTTATCTTCTTATTTTATTTGCTCAACATACGATATTTTTGTCTTATGTAATTCTTCATTCTATCCCACCCAACTTATTTCACCCGAGAAACGATTTGGCCAGATAGGTTTTAAAACCATGCGTTATATCCTTTCTTTATTTGTAGATGCCAAGTTACACCTTTTTGGCTCCTCAAAGAACGGACTTGGGTTTAGAAACAGTGACCTTGATATTTGTATGACCTTGAAAGGTAAAAGTAAAGACGATGTGGATTGTATCCCAATTATTAACACACTGGCAAAGAAACTCAAGAAACGTAAGGACTTTACAGACGTCATTGCTATAACCACAGCAAAGGTTTGCCATGTTTTAAATTAGAATAGACCATTTTCGAATTTCCAGTTATGCTGACTACAATAACAACGGATTCAATGTATATATATATAAT
>JANCMA020569743.1:0-10032 GCA_024336925.2 Zoanthus solanderi
GTGTTTGCATATCTCATCAAAGCCAAGAAAGAATTATTTTCAGCCAGCAGTTGCTAAAACCAGGTACTGATAGCAGTCCACTCAAAGAATCTTGTAACAGTGTCAAAATGTCAAATCATTTAAGGAATGTTCCTGAGTCATGCTAGCATGCAAAACCTCAATTGTAAACATGCCAAATCTGCCATACTTCTCCATTGCAGCTTTGACACCAGGCACTCCACAAATACAGCTTTTGAAAAGAATTTCTAGAATCTGGCAACCTGATGCCTAGGAAAAAATATATTGTTTTTAAATTCAATTGAACTGTTTACTCTGGTAACTTGACAAGCTGAACAAAACATTTAATTTAGCTGCCAAAATTCACCTTCTAAAATAACCTTTACTGCTAGATAATTGCTACTGAGCGTAGCAAACTGACAGCAAGTCTAATTTTGAGCAGAGGGAAAGTTGATTCCAAAATAATTGGGGTTTGGATCGCAATCAGGACTATTTGGCTTTACGAATTGGTGTTGTTTTGCTTTTTCGTACATCTCCGTATGCCATGGCATCGGTTATGAATTGGTGTCGTTTTGCTTTACACATGCGGGTTTGGGGTTTGACTCGCACTCGTTGCCATTCAGGACATTTCCGGTTATTACTAACAATGCTTGAGACTCTATCACCATATTTTATTGCAATGGAAATACATTTCCCTCTTCAAAATTTGCGAAATTTAATCCGAACATTAAGATTTGGCCAAACCGAGAAAATTATTAAGTGCTGTGAAATGTGTGCCTTTTCAAATTTTCATGTCGCGAAAAACTAAATGTACTAACGTATGTAAAATCATATTAAATTTAAGTCCAAGCATTACCCTATCGACAGATATTCCTAGTTTTATGTAGAAACATATATCACATCATGACCTCTATATTCACTTGATTCTATGGTAACATAAAAAATAGTATGAATGTAGCCCTATTTATATTGCAAGTTAATTCTTTAATTAATATATTTAATTCTCTTTACTACTCACATTTGTTGTATTTATTTCTTCAATCACTGACAGCAGAGCAGGGAAGATAAACTGATACTGTAGAGGTAATTATAAAAGTGTCAATGGTGAGAAACTGCTTTTGGGCAGAGTCAGGGGATTCGTTAAATTTTGAAATACAACTGTGTGCATTTCACCACTGCATATCTGAGTTTGTAAAACACTCTAGGGTGCAGCAGCAGAATGTGGTGGATACTGCTCAAAGTAAACTTATAAGCACTGAAAGTGTGGGCTTTCAAGACAGGCATCACGGTCCAAACTAAAATTCTAAATTATGACACAAATTAACGTCAAATGCACATAAATATGAATGGATGAATGAATGAATGAATGAATGAATGAATGAATGAATGAATGAATGAATGAATGAATGAAAACTTTATTTAACCATGGTAAAATATCAGTATTGAAATAACAGAAGAATACACCCCATGCAAAATTTTCTATTTACTGATTTACATAATTTTTATTTGCCATGTCAGAGTCTGATACAGAGAACCATTTATCAATGCCTCTCTTGAAGATCCCTAAAGATTCCCCTTTATTTACTATAATTAATAAAAACTTTTGAGTATGCTTCAACTTTCACTCACCTCTTCCAGTTTGTGTTCAATAAATGATAATGGTAAACGTGAATCTCTCAATACCTGTCACAATGAATGATAGCCAGACAAATTGAAGTAACAGTAAAGTTTGTTCAATAAAAAAGTTTTTGTTATGCCTAAGTGTCAACTGTAAACAAGAACATTAAGGTAAATTAAAACAGTCTTTACCCAACAATTTGGTGTTTCCAACACCATTTTCAAGGCTTCTGTAAGTTTTTTAAATTCTTATTGACATTCAATCTTTGGATTACAACAATACGTTGATTATTTAATTAATACAGTCTGCAATATGAAAAATAGAAGAAATTGGAAAATAATTAATACAATTGTAACCCAAATGAAACATGGTTTAAATAAAATGGAATACTTTCCGTATTTTGAGTGTTTGTGGAGGATACATACGTTATAATACATGAAAGGGTACACTGGCCAATGGCAGTTATTAACAATGGCCAATGGCAGTTATTAACAATGAATAAGAGAAAAAATCATAATTAGACACAGTAGGCCAATAAATTTCAAGAATACTCAGACTTGGACATTAAATGATTCTGGGTTTTCAATGAGCTAACACAATCACATGTGTAACCTGTTCTAAACTAAAAATGGTTTGATTTTGATACCCTGTTCTAAACAGGTCAGGCCTGTGAATTAGGAAAAACTTCACGTACACCAAAACCAACTCAAAACAAATCTTATCCAGGAAGAATTGTTGCACCCTGTACTAAACAGTTTGTAAAAGCTGCAAAATTTTATACCCTGTTCTAGACAAAAATTTCTGTGATTTATACACCCTGTTCTAGATTGAATGGTTTGCACACAAAACCCTGAACAGCGACACATACCTGTATACTCAATATATGAGAGAACTGTTCCCCTCCCCTGGGGTTTCACCTAATTGCTGACACACTTTAAAACTTCATTTAAAACCTATTCAGCAAATACTGAAGCAGCCAGACTTAAGGTGTAGGTTTTCACTAAATAAACTTGTTACTAGTATACAGCCAGGCTATGAGGATGCTTGAAAGCAGGCATGGTTGGCACAGTTGGTAAGGTCTCTGCCTGCTGACTACAAGGTCCCCAGTTAGATCCTCGGCTTTGACAAAATTTGAATTTTGGTGCAATTTTCTTTTCTGCTTAAGCCAACTCATCTTTCCAACCTTCTAGAGTAAGTAATTGAGTACCAGCATCTGCTGAGAGCTACTGTAACCTACAATCCTGGACAAAAAGATTTGGGACAGCCGATCTTTTTTGTAGCGTTTTACTGTATGCACGATTTCAACTATTAACAAAATTTAAGGCTTCTGCAGTATCACAAGTAATTAGTTCCCCCCTCCCCCCCTCTACAATGTTGAAATAACTTTTTTCCAGTTGGCAAATGTATTGATTTCAAAATTTTGCTACATTGAAATGAGGAGAGGGGGGATGAGAATTGCTGTACTATTTAAACCCAAATTAATAAGGTGTCCCATACATTTTGTCCAGGATTGTACAATGGATTAGTGTCTCATCCAGGGAGAGTCAAAGACTCTTATCCACTTAACACTACAGAAACTGGAGATAAGTGCCGGTATCTGCACCGACTGATTGAAATGAGGCTCCAACAGGGCACCCAGTGCACTCTGGTCACAAGGCAATGAATTGTGGCTAAAGTAGAGCAAACAAATAAAATCGAGTTTTTTTCTTAATATTTTTAACAATTTTTGAAAATCTATTTATACAGTACAAATGGGAATCTGGAAACCATCTAAATTAAAATGACACATTGGAAAGCTTTAAATTAATGTGTCATTTTAGTTTTGATGGTTTCCAGATTCCCATTTGTACTGTATAAATAGATTTTCAAAAACTGTAACAGTCATACTTTTGAAAATGTATGTTGATAAGCATACAAAACATTACGTTTAAAATGCAAGTTTTTAAAATATTCATCACTGCTGTCTGTGTTATATTATTTTTTAGTTAAGCTACGATGGCCAAAGACCAAGAGTTTATAAGACCTATCTAACTTTTGAAAACTGCCTTGGTTCCACTATAGTATAAAATAATTATTAGAGACAAAATTTGCTTAGATATTCTGACCCACCAATTAGGCCAGCATCATAAAAGAATTGTTTATCTTTAATAAGTAATTAAATAAGAAGTCCAGTACTTTAAAAGCAAAACCTTGGGAAAGCTCTGTTATATACAACAGTTATACCTGGTTTTCCAAGGAAACAAGATCGTTTCTGTAAGCCTGTAAAACTTGGTCCAATCCAGTGCAGAATGCTTGGACATATAATCCAAATGGCCTAACATCACCATTTGCTATAAAGAAAGGGTTCGCAATTCGTTACTCAGTTACATAAAATCTCAAATAAACACTCTCTTGTTGAGCTACATAAGACTTCAGAGGTGTTTATGCCAGGATTTTCCATTTAGAAAATGCTAAAACTAAGTTGATATTATTACTGCAGCAGTAATAAAAAGTGTAGATACTGGTAAAAATAGTATAACTCCTTTTCCCACTAACTGAGCATTATTTGTGCATGCATAATGTGCATTTTATTTTGAAAACTGTACTGTAAGTGCAAACCTGAGCTCACAAAAAAACAAAGAGGCACTTTTATCTGTTACATGCAAATCACAGGTATAAAATAGAACTGACTGACTTAATCACATTAAGGTTAAAATGTCTGTTCAGAATTGTGTGAGCAGCACAGGAAGATAGTTGTCATTTTAAGAGTGAACCTTGTAAGGTTTACAGAATTACAAGATTTAAGTAATTATCTAAAGGTTACCTTCAAAAAATTCCTATGCCAATGACAGATCTTTCAACCGTTAATTGATTAAATCATATGTTTTAATTCTACACTTTTCGTCACACTTCACCAATGGTCTTGTTGGTGTAGTACAGTTTCTGTAGTACTGTAAAGTACTGAATAGTCACAGAAGGCAGAATTATAGTCATAAAGGGTGGACAAGTTTAATTTCAAAATAATTATACCGTACGTAGTTATTCACTTTTAAGCCGCACCATTTTTTCATAAATTTTCAGAATATGGAGACCAACAGTGTTCTGAATTGGGGGTTGCAGCTTAAAACAAATTTTTGACATCACAAATTTATGATTATAAGCAGTAATTCACAGTTAGGCTGCACTAACTTGTTTCCTCAGAGGTAATAATAGTGAAATAACAGTTATTAGTATGTATATTATGCACACTTTGATCTGCATTGTCCCTCATGATCAACTTTGCACATTACTATTTATGTTATGCATATTTCAATCTGTATCGTTTAGTGCTTGAATGCACTGTTTCCATGTTTTTTTGCATAAAAACAACTGTTAAAACTTTGTTTTGAAATTAGGACATTTTGTTGCATGTTTATTAAGCAAGTTATGTTACTAAGAAAGGGGTGTGGCTTAAAACTGAGTATTTTCTGAAACAAAACTGTGATGAACCTACTCTACTATCTTTGTCAAAATGGGGGGGGGCAGCTTTAAAGTGAATAATTACGGTATATAGTAAAATATGTGATCATAGTACTAGGTAGATGAGTACTTTCATTTCTGAAATATTAGTACAAACTGGAGAAGATAGCACTAAGTGTATGAATTTCATTCCAAGAGGAGAAATGTGAGATCTCTCATAAATACTAATATTGGGGCATTAAGTAACAGTTCCATCTAATCATACATTAATATCAATGTTAAGAAATGTAATATGCTGCAAGGACAAGTCTGATGATAAATTTGCTTTGACCAAAACTCAAAATGTAAATCACTGTCATAATGCACTGTCAAGGTTAAAGTTATTAATCAGGTAAAAAACTTTTTGATAAAATGTTAATGAACTAAATAGTTCGAAAACATTAAGTTTATTTTATAACAAAATATTTTTACCTGATCTTAAATAACATAAATCACATTTCAAAGTGCACACAACCTTTTTTTATGTGTGAAAATAAATAAGCATAAAGCCCCAATAAATTATAATATACATTGTGAAATTTGTTTAAAAATGAGCATACATATAAGAAAACTTAATGATACTTCATAGTAAGTTATTCCAAAAAATAATTTAAGGCACCTAAGACCACTTTGCTTCTGGCTAAAAATTTACTGTCACTAACATTTTACTTAAAACCTGTTACTTATTACCTTTGCCATTATCAAATTTAGCCTTCAGTGAAGGTGTTATGTCAACATATTTGTTGATAAATATCTGGAGTTTCAGATACTGTGAGCCCAGCCTACAAATGCGGTTCAACAAAGCCACTTCACTTCTGTGTGTGAAAGGCAAGTCTGCTGCTACCTACAACAAAATGTTTCCAAAGCTAAGTTTATTGCACCTATTAATGTTATGCTCCTAGGGGGAGGGTGGGCAAAGGTTCAGGATTTGATAGGATTGTCTTGCCCTGTGGAGAGGGTTTTGACTTTTCTGGGGTGAGTTTTTGATAAAATTATATAATTTTTAACAACAGATTATATGCAGTGCTAGAAATTAGCAGTTCTCCAGTCATTCGAGACAACCAAAAAGTTTACCAGGCAATCAATTTTTGGTAAAATTAAGCAGCTGGTTGCCCGAGGAATAAACAATGGACATCCCAGCCAAACAGAGAAAATAAATTAATCATAACTGCCACAAGGCTTACGTGACAGTTTGTATTGCCAATGTCCAATAATGTGAAGTTACTTTAATAATAATTAATTTGCCTAAGCTAAGCGTTTTTTTTGTGTTTTGGATATCTTTAAATTTTACAAAACAATACTAGGTATGAAAACTTAAGAGACAAGCCCAAAGTTTTATGGCTGGTAGTGATCAAGTTCAAAGATGCCATTTTGAATAATATAACACAACTTAACCCCAGACTTCTGCGAAAACCATTGGCGCACACTAATAAGGGTAGGTTTTTCTAACTGGCAACCAAGAATTTATTAGGGCAACCGAATTCATGGGTTTGGTTATCCATCTTTTGAAATACGGATAACCTGGATTTTTTCAAGACATTGTATTTAGAGTATGATCATAATTAATAGCAAGTGACCTGCCTCGACTAGCAAGAATCAATCTGATTTTATAAAAATAAAACTTTGTTTAATGGAATAAAATTAAATGGAAATAGAACAAAAAAGTCGATTCTGGCCTATCATTCATGACAGAGGTGAACTAGCCACTCACCTGAAATCCATTTTTACTTTTTTTGACAAATATACTTCCAGACTCCCCTGAAAGAGCGAGTAAAAGCTCGTGTAACATCCGTCCACTCTCAGATTAATCAGCTCATCAGCACGAAAGAGGTGTCTTTTGAAGCTATATTCCAACCACTCAACCTTTATACCTGTAACCTTACTTACAACCTTCAAGACGGGCACACTGCTGACCCAAAACACTGCTTGAGCTGCTTGAGCACCCTTATTTTAGCCATGGTGTTTACCGCTGAATTCAAAACAAAGTAAGAAACCGAGTTCACACAGCTTTCATTTTCAATCCTTCCGTGGAACTAAATGTCTACTCATAATGAATACCATAATCTGCATACCATAATAAGACTATCATCCGCTTAACTTTACAGAAACCAGAGATAAGCGCCCGCTCTATGGACCACTTAGCTTAAAAAGGATTTAGCTTAGCTTTCTTAAGTCGTACTTGTAGCATAGAAATGGACCTAGGTAGAAAAAAAGAACGCAGAATTGAATATCTGGACCTCAGAGGTCAACAAACGTCTGCTTTTTCGCGTTATGCCGAAACGTCTTAGTTTAAATAAGCTTGGGAAATGCTTTTGCACTAATGCAAAATTTTGTTCTCCCCAGTCCTCTGTGGGGGCAAAAAACTGAAAATCTATTGAATTAATAAGACAAAATGTGACCGAGCAACACTATTTTGCTCCCACAGAAGCCCGAAACTGGCAAAATATAGCATTAACGTAGTAAATGATAAAAAAAAAGAATTTGTTGCTAAGAACAAGTGAAAACAGCTCGAAAAACCAAACAAAAACTACGCTTTGTCTTTGAGCACTGGTACATAGCTTTGCTAAAGAAGTTTCATCTAGCATATCTATAGATATTTATATTCGAATATCTAAAGCTGTAGAAGCAATATCTTTCGAATTCTTCTTCCCTATGGACAGACAAAGGAAAAGACACTGGAAACGAGGTGCAAACAAGCTATCGCGGTATAACCCTGGGAGGGGCCGAAAACTTTAGCAGTTTTTGAGTGGGGATGTGCCGCTGAGACCTAAAATCCTATGCCTATACCAGAGCCAGTTCTGCCGAATTTCGCTATCCTATACTAAACTCCTCAAACCTCCCTTTCCGAGAGTAGCTGTTTTCCAGAAATTACCGAGGTCACTACTAGTCTAACCAAAACAAAACTTTATCAATGGAGGTAACGAGTGTCTTAAAACTAAAGAAATTTGACTAATTCACGCTTTGGGCACTCGCAATCCCCACGGGATAAATTCATGAACGTTTCACTTTTTGTTAACCTTCTGTTGTCCAGGAACCTTTTTGTCTTTTTAACATTATGTTTTTTCTCTCACATATTTATTCTTTTATTTCCTTCAGTTTTTTGCATACCTATCTCATTGCGTTTCCTGCTTTGTATCACTATATAACTATCTCTTTATTTATCTCTTTATTTACCTCACGCATTCACTACGACGAAGGACTACATTCCGAAACGTCAAAAATTCTTCTCACTGCGGTGTAAAACTTTTCTATCTTTAGAACTGTTTATGTAGAAAAAGAAACGCAGCATTCCATTTATAACCTTATACCACATAAATTTGCTTTCATATTTTTGAGTGGCAATTCGATTCCCGAATCCTGATTTTACCCATAATCTTCAACCATTTGGTCAGTTGATTTCGTGAAAACTGATACTCTATTCTAGACCCAAACGTCCCGATATACCCTAGAGTAAACTGCTTGAAAACCATATCCTTAACACAGGCACATACCTATTATGCCCATAGATTGAAGTAAGTTCCCCCCGGAATATAACCTGGAGAACTGAAGTCAAGCGCTTGACCAATCGTAGCGTTGCTCCCCTTCACCATTCCTGATCACATTGTAAGACAACAGGGACCTTAAGCAACAAGGACTGCAACGCTAACGACGACGACTCAGAAAAATCACATTTCTGGTTCGCTCTTTATTTCTTTATGCGGGTCATTAGGGTTTGTTTCTATCCTTTAAATTTTGTGAATACAAAAAACGATTAAATGTTTCTCCATGAACCTAAACAAATACTTTAGCTCAGTGTGCTATACCAAAGCAGTATGTAATATATATTAGATATGTATAGTTATTTTAGAGTAGTTTTATTGAATATTTTAATTTAACTTATTTAGTATTTAATTCTCATCTTTTTATCCTTTTTCATTACCGAAATGTAATTAAACGTAATTGAGCCTATGGCTGGCTGTTACGTCCTCGTAGTCCCGATACCTCTAAAAAAGGTCTTTTCACGTTGTAATTCCAGCGACTACGTACAGGTGCAGAGCTCAATGCATTCCGTTCTAGTTGCTTAAGGTCCCCAACATTAAGAAACGACAACACGCATTACGCGTGCGATGCCTACGGAGAGCATCAGTAATTAAGAAACAGCTCTTAATTTTATCAATTTTGTGAGAAACTTGCCCGTGTCAGGAGCTCGTAGTGCTTGGGACGTGAAAATTGACCTTAAAAATCAACGTCGACTTATACACAGACAAAAGCTGTAATATTAAAGAACAGTAGCAGGAAACCTTTGGCTAAAGCGATGAAGACTTCCTTAGCTTTTCAAGCTAAAACAAACAGCTCCTTGATGAACAACTAAACAAAAGAAACTGCATGACCAAATACCATTGCCGAAAGTTTAAAATAACGTTTTTTGACTATTCGAACGTTTTAAGTTTTGTCTAAATGACATATACACTTGAAAAAACGCAATATTTTTTAAAAAGTGCCAATTTTTACTTCAAAAATGGATGTCGACTTACGAGCTTGACGTATACACGGGCTACTACGATACCTCTCCACAACAGAAGTTCGTTAAAGCAAATAAAGTTTCGCTCGTTTGAAAATTATGGAGAGCATGGCAAAAATGACTTATGACTAGCAGTTTCTAATAGAACGTGAAGGGCTGCAAGCCCAACAGCTAAATTGAGGAACGCAATTCAGAGATAGCTTTAATTTCTGTTAGAATGCTCTGTAAAAAATAATTGAATAGCAAAAAGTGTACAAAAGGCGATAAAGTGTTATATTATTTGAAAGCTTTTCAAAAAAGGATATTCATAATCTATGGGGAGGGTTATGGGTTTTATAATTTGAAAATTTGAATGAATTTATCTAAAATCATACAAAAAACATAGGAGGAAATTAGTTGAGACATTAAATGAGAAAGACGAAGTATTTAAACAGCAACA
>JANCMA020569852.1:0-10031 GCA_024336925.2 Zoanthus solanderi
AGGACCTCGAGTCCTGTTATCTCTACTCCTTGGAACCTCACTAGGTTCCTAAATGTTCTAAAACAAAACAAAACAAATTTCGTTATTATCAAAATCCATAAAATGTTCCGCATTGAATTTCAAATTAAACGATAACGTACAGACTTCCGCATTTTTCTCCCAACAAATATTTGCCAGTTCTGAAACGATTCTGGGATCTTTTGACAAGCAAGCATGCTACCGGTTCGTTTAAGGCCGCCGAACACACTGATATAAGCACTTCTGCTGCCAAACATTATAATAGCTAAACGATAATTTTGCCCCAAAATTCAGATGTTTCTATGACAACGATGAAGGCATTGAATTGTCCGTGCACATATGAATTGTCCGAGCACGCATGCATGTATTGTCCAGTTGTCACTATAATTTTTCACCTTTTACTCGTTCAATATGAAATAAATTTTAAAAAGCTCAAATTGCGTTTTCACTCTTGTCATGTATGCCAGCATGTTTCTTTCGGGCACACAGTAGAGGAGCTACTGATGATTCCGATTTGATTTGTGCAAGATGTCATAGATAATGCAATTCCACGGATGTAGCGGATGCTCTCGAGTTCTGGCTGGATGATGACGACCGTCGAGATGTCTTTTTTACAGAAGTGATTCCAAGGGCGTCTTGGTCTCGTTGCCATAGAAACTCGGCCAGCTGGTTCAGGAACAGAGCTGTATCCTATATACAGAAAAAGCAATAAGCATTTCGTGGTATCAAAAACACAATAAAATTTTACATGCCATGTTAGCCCTTAGGTTAATGGAAATTCTGATCAGTGACTGACGGACGATTAACGACTGATCAATGACTGCTACCATTCAGGCTCACTATTACTTATTTAGTTATTATCTTCTGTTGAACCTGAGCCTGTTTGTTAGCTATGCTATGCTGATGAGGCCCCAAAACGCTGAAACAGCAGTCCATGGCTGCTAACATTCGGGTTCACTATTTAACAATTAGACCTCGAGGACGAATGGACTACTATGGATATTGAAGGTTATCGTGATATTTAGTAGACATTTGTAGACTGAGGGAAATAAAACTGTACAGTTTAATAGACATGAAAACGAACTTGAAAGGAATCACAGGATTTCCAGCCTCTCTAGAGAATAAAATTCTCTGACTTTTTATCTTAGTTAAAATAAACAAATCTAAATTCTAATTAACCCTTTCAGTCTCAGTCAGTTACCAACACACAACTTCTTACATAACACAAACACAGTAAGACATTAGGTAATGAGAAATGAGAATTGATCAAACAAAGCAACTGAAAACACAAGTTTCGTACTGACGATAAGAAATAAAAATTTCTCAAACTTGTTTAAGGAAAAGTACGGGCTCACGTTGGGAGAAATAGCAATACAACTGGGACTGAAAGAGTTCATTGTAATCTCACAATTATTCCTGCTCTTCCATCAAGGGTTCGATTGTCAGATAGGCGCGGTCCATTTACGTTTGAAATCTTGAGAACCGGTACTTTGAATTGCTCTTCAAAATCAATTAAATTTTGTTCAGTGATATCGCTGTGAAGAAACTGATCAAATCTGCTACAAGTTAAGGTTAGTGTTTAAATGAATATGAAATCCACTTTCTCTTTAAAACACATGGAATTTGCCCTACATATATATATCAGATCTTTTTAATCAACATAGCAGTCAGTATGTAGCTTATGAAACAGTGATTTTGTCATACCACGCTTTAATACGGTAACGTATGTTAAGCATTCTATTAGGTATTTTTCATTCTATTGATTATTATTATTATTATTATTATTCAATAATGCTAACTATAATAACAAGCCCGTTGGCCATGTTGCGGGCAAATACGGTACTTTTGAAATGGATAACTTATTTCCAGAAGAGATTAAGGCAATGAATGTTTTTTTTTGAGTTGTTATCACATTTTAAATAAATACTACATTTTGTAGAGTTTACAGTACTTCGTAGCTAACTTTTCATAAGTAACATATTAAATACATCTGTTATCTCCACCTGTGGTTGGACGTGAAGGATATTTTTTTTTTTGAGGGGGGGGGGGGGGTGAGGAAAGATGAAGCTATTTGGGTATGTGACACTCAATAGGAAATTTCTACTGAAGATTTTCAATTTGCAAGTGTTTTGTAGAATGGGATATGGCATTTGGTGCCATGCAAAATCTTCCAAGCTTTACACCCATATGAAAAGGGGGCAAATCACAAACCAGTTTTTGAAAACAGCAATAAATGTCCGTCATAAATGGAATGCTATGTCGGTGTTTCTACAGAAACAGTTTTACAAGTAGTTAAGTTTTGCACCATAGTGAAAATGAATTTTAAAACTGACATTTCAGACTGTAGTCCGAAACGTCAGGATTTTTTAAAATTCTTTTTCACTACAGTGTAAAACTTAACTATTTAATTTGTAAAGCTGTTTAAACAACATTTGATTGCTTAACTATCCAAGGAAAGTTATTTGGCTCGTGGACGAGTAACTTTGCTGAAGCACTTAATTGTTTACACAAACAAATACTTAGATTTGTTGTACAACTATTACAACAAATAGAAGCTTGTGAAACTACTGAAGGATACCGAGTTGCAACAGCAAGTTTTGCAATCTTTTCATTTTGCTCCAAAACTCTGTCCATCTGGAAGAAAGAGAATTTTGTCAGACATATATGTTATTTTATTATTTTGAAAATACAAAAATATGGATAAATCTAAACCTTTTTAGAAACATTCATTTGCTTAGATACTCAACAAAAGCTTCGACATAATAAGTTGCAAGGCATAAGAGTTATGTTATCTGCTGATTAAGAACTAACCTGATTTGGTAGATCATCAAAACTGGTTCTGTAATCATGGAAATGAAGATTAAAATAACATAGTCCGTTAGTAATTAATATCAATGAGAAATAAATAACACATAACTGAACTTTATAGTAATGAAAATTATTGTTTATAATATTAATATTACTATTAGTAATAATTACTCACAATAATTACATGAAGTACTTAATTTAACACTGTTAAGCACAGAGTGATTTATAAGTGATTCTCCTGAGCCAATGGTTTACATTGAAATGCGTAATCCTTTTAATTTCATGTAAAATAGTTTAATTAATAAATTATGCAGTTAGTAATAAAATTCATAGTTGCATTGTTGTAACTTACTGTAACTTTTTTGACCACTTGCCATCAGGGCAAGTTAGACTTGAAAATTGGTTGCCCCAAATGAAATTTACTTGCTCAATATAATTATCTAAGAGCCATGTTGAATTTTTTCATGTGTGAAGACTTGAAATTTTAGCACTTACTAGAAGTATTCTTTTTGTTAAAGATGTCAGAATTTCTAGTTTTCACAACAACTGCAAAAACTGAAACAAACAGCTGCACCAAGGGTGGCATATTTAATTTTAGTAGGCTGTACCTGTCAAATTTAGCCTGGGGAAAAACATAAATCAACATTCTGTTTCAATAACTTGATCATTCCCCAAGTTGGTGCGTTGCCTGGAAAGGTGGAAAGCTTATTTTTACCCGTGTATGAAAAAATAATAATTATTAATTAAAAACTACTTTTTTACAAAAAAATTCTTACTGACAGAATTATTTTAAAATGCGACAAACCTTTAAAAACAAATTTTCTTAATACTGTGATCGCAATTTCACTTAAATTATCAAATTTACCGTGAGAAATGTAATTATATTTAGTTCGTACCGTATGGATAATAAGTGTATTGGTACATCTATTAGGCACTTAAAAGTATATTGAGGAAAACAGTTTAAGTTAGAACACTGAGTTACCTGTCTATTATGGAGAAGAAAAACATTACAGCATCTGCCTTGTGCCTGCAGGCCTGTAAACAAAACAATCAAAGTTTAAAAAAAAAAAAAAAATCAACTCTTTCCTCATCTTAAAAAATCACAAGCATGGTTGATCTTTTAATTAACTAAAATACAACTGAAGGTTGAAAATTTTATGGAACAGAATGATTAATGCAATGAATGCTTTTCTTGATAGTAACAATCACATGATTTAAATTATCAAAAATGATTTACCTTTGTTTTGTTTAGTGAAGTTGTTTACTTACAGGGAGGAGGTGATCGAATTTCCGTTGTGCCTGATCCCCACAGTCCCAAAATTGAAACTTGAACATGACAACTTTTTGGCTGTGAATGAGCTGAAGAACAACCGCAATGATCATTAAACAAACAAAATAATTTAATGCTACAGTCAAACTGCAGGCTACTTACTGCTATTGACAGATGGTTAGAAAATACACAGTAATTCAGTAACTAACTTTTTTATTTTCTAATCCGTGGGAAATCTAGAAGATGAGATTTTAGCTATAAGTTTTATAAAAAATACAACTGACATATTTTAATCATCATCATCATTATCCAATTTTGATCCAGGTTTATCCCCTTAAATGGGGGTGGCCAGATTTACCCCACCCTAACAGCAATCTCTCCAACTCCCACTCTCCATCTCGCTTGATTCAAGGCATCCTCCTTTTCCAAACCAACACTCTTGCTCTCCTTCTCCACTTTCATCTTCCATGTCTTCTTTGGTTGTCCTCGCTTCCTCTTGCCCTTCACTTCAAACTCCAATGCTTTTCTCAAAACATGGCCATCATCACTCCTAATATTACAGTATACTTGTAACATATGTCTCATATGATCATCTGAGTTCAAGAAGCATTGACTGAGGAGTTTTTAATCCTTCAAGCCCAGGATTGGAGTTAAAATACAGTACATGGTTATTAATGAGGTCCCAATGACTGATTAAGACACTGTTTTAAGGCATAAACCCAGTAGGTATATTATTATTATTATTACTGTCAGAATTGATACATCTTTAAACTCCCCACGGCAGATACATTGTAGTTGCTTTCTGTACAAATTGTTGTTTATTGCAGGTGTCAAAAATAAACTATTTTTATACTTACTGTACTTTTTAAAAAAATAACTGTCAAAACTAAACAATGTCCAACCTTTGCTGGCCAATAGAGAACTGAGGTTTGAATTCCTGGTGTCTCAATATGCATGGGAGGTACTGCTGTGGAAATGAAACAATAAGTACTGAGAATGATAAGAAAAAGGAATCAGCAGCCTGTTAACACACACTACACTTAATGTTTTTAATAGTCTTATAGACTGAAGATGTTTTTTAATCATCAATGGATTCCATTCCATACAACACTGGATTTGCTTCTATCAGTCTTCTCAGTGACAAACTAAAGAAAAAATTTGACTTGCCGTAGTTATTCACCTACAAGCCAACCAATTTTTTTCTCAGAGTGATCAAAACTTTGGTAACTTTTCATAAAACTTGGAAACTTGGAGTCTGCTTATAAATAACCAAGACTTTTCAAGATTTTTGTCCACAAACATACACACTTTGATCATTTTGTAAGGCCAGACTTTCGAAGCACAGATTTTTTTTCAAATTTTCAGGGTCGGGTCAAAAAATTGTTTGCAAGGGAACATAAGTTATGTTTTCTCCATATTTAGAAATATGTTAAAGAAGCTCCGGGGTTTTGGACTTTGCTAGGAAAATTTTAAGATTAAAGCTTAGAACGTTCAAATTGATATCAATGCTATCGCTTTTCTTGAAAACACCGTTCTTTTTTGTTTTATTTTCATTTCTCCAGAAACTGGGTCAGTCGGGTCCGTGCTTTGAAAAATTAAGTTGGTCTGGCCCTAATAGATTACCATTAATTAATTTGGATATTTCTATGTTTTAGAATGAGTTCTATCAAAGAGTGAATCCTTGAGAGTTTTATATACCCTTCACCCTTGTGCAAAACAATATGAATCAATTACATTGTACTGTTAGTAGTATTTACTTAATAGTTAATGCTGATTCCCTAATTTTGCTCAATGCAATTACTAAACAGACTATCAATATTTATGATACTAAATTGTATTTTCTCATACTGTAGGTCCACTTTATCCTTTTGTTTAATTTGTGTGTTGAATCAAAGTTTGGGTACTCAGGGTTTTCAAATTTAAAAAAAGTAGCAGGAAGAAATTGTAAAGTAGCCGGAGCACTGTCTCATCTCCGATGACGGCAGCCTTGTGGAATACAAAAAGTACCTGGCACAAATGCTTGAAGTAGCCGGTGACTTGTGCCGGGCACCGGCTAAATTTGAAAACCCTGGGTACTTGGCTAAAGAACAAAACTTTTTTCATTTTTTTCGTTAACTACTAAACCAAATTTATGTTGTCTGAAATGGGGACCTCAGCTTATATGTAGCTGAGACTGGCTTATACGTGAATAACTACGGCATATAGAACTCAGGTTTAAAGGTTATTAGAACAGGGGTCCTGCAGCTCAGCAGCCAACAAATTTAAGATCTTTTTAAGACCTTTTAATGCCGAAAGTCAAAAAAAAATTATGACCTATTTTTCAATACAAAAAAATTAGAAAAAGAAACCCTTAAAGAGATAACAATGCTAGAAAAACTTTCCATGGTAAGCAAGATCAACACCTTCACAAAAATCTATAAACTTTAAAACCGAATAAAGACAAAAAAATTCTCATCAACAACGACAGATTCAGAGTGGTATGCAGTCAATGCAATTGCTCTCGATATGCAGAGAATACTTCAAAGTTGTATCAAGATTTGGCTGCAAGAAAAACTCACTTTCATTCGTATTACATATTTAATGCCTTTAAATTTGCAAAAACCAAAATAAAGACTTTTAATGACCCGCGGGAACCCTGCAATGGCAGTATTCCTCAATCTATATTGCCTTTAATTTCATTATGTTACAATCAAATTTCTATTACGTTTTTATTAAACGGCCTTGAGTCACAGTAAACTTAACCGCGGTGACGTAATCACTCAGACATGGCCTACTATCTCAAAAGGTCTTACCCTCTAAACACTCTGGCTGTGTGCTGGGGAAGGGTCATCAGGAAGGCGTGATATCTTCTCAGTATAGCTACAACAGTAATAGATTTGTTCGGTAGAGTTCCAAACACAGATGTTGTCTGTGGAACAGCTGAGTGCATCACCTTTTCCTCTTGTGGCATGAGTGCTTGAACTACAAAGTCCAACAGTCCGTGGATATCGCCTGACAACTCAAAAAGGTCGAACAAGAAAACAAGTTGGTCAATCACAGGAAGAGGACCTCCAAGACCAAAATAGTTTGGCTGAGCGGCTTTCATGTCCCGCAAAACACTAGCACACTTCGCTACCGTGTTGTATTGATCAAAGCCTGACAGGTTTGTAAATTTTCTGGTAAGGAACAAGAATATTTATTAGAAACAGTTTTAAAACTATAACTAATAATATTAACAATAACAACAACAAAAATAAGATGAACATTAATTAAGACATTTTAAGCCCTAAACAAAGAACTTTTCCTTTTTAAAACTTAAAACCTAACCTTAAAAACTCAAAATAAAAGAATTTTTAAGGATCCGCAGGTGCCCTGTACAACAAAATTTATATATAAAGAACTTTTGTTTGTTTTACTGTTAGAACTGGGGTACTTCGGTAGTACAATTCATTTCTACTACTAACCCGTACAAATTCGCTCTTTGCTCTTCCTGTGCCCTCTTGGCACTGAGTTCAGCACTGGACAAGCACTTGGCGTATTCCCTACTACTGCGCTGGCTTGTGGGTACATTACCGAGTTCCTGTAATTTGTTTAGAAGCAGTTTATTAACTTCCTTCACCGTAGCAATCGCTTCACTCCTTGCTCGACCCACTCCATATAGTAGAATTAGCCGTTGATTACACTCGTGTTGAGTTGCGGAGTCCTGGGGTATAGGGAAGTGAGTAGCATACTGAACATGTTGGGTTTTCTTGGAATAAGCACTGGAATCTGTCAGAGTAGAATCCCTGCGATTCAGGTTGATAGAAGAGTAATGGCCTGCATCGAACTTGATCCCATCCCCTGAGACAGAAACCAGATTTTGTTTATAACAATTAAACAGAATGTTTTAACACACCTATCAATGTTAAGCACAGGAGAGAGTAGAGGGCATTTGAGATTTTGTCCTATCTACGTTTTTCGTATCTTAGTTATATCAGCGCTGCAAGGGTAAACACTGTTTGGAAACACAAACTACTAGACTTCTACTATATGCTTTCAAATCGCTTACTTACGTTACTTTTTTAGCTCTTTAACTTCCGTTTCACTGTATTGTAATGCATTACATCATACTGTAAATAATATATTCATATTACGTATTCTATACTTGTAACACGTATTACTTATCCTTCGATTAAACTGATGAAGGCATAAGCATGCCGAAACATGTCTTTCAAAATAGTTGTCCGTGTTTTTCAACATTTATCATTATTGCTACTATTACGATCTTATGTCACCTGACAGAGTTGTTGACAGTGGCTGCATGAGCTGGGAATCCTCCAAGAAGGACTCGTTGTCCCCCTGATCTAACAACTGTTGCAGTCTCTCTTGGTGGAGCAATAGTTCCTGATCGAGATCCTGATTGATTTTAAACTCGCTGTCAGAGGTTTCTCTTTTATTCTCACCTTCATCTTCTTTCACCTGCAAAGTTGGGTCTGACAGTTAATGTCGTCATAAAGCTAAGACAAAAAATTGGACTTCATTTTGGGAAGATGCCATTTTCGATGTTCCATGTAAGCAACTGTGGGGTTTCAAAACAAGATGAACTAATCTTGCATTTCACTAATCCTGTTTTTCCAAAGTACCTACAAAGAGTCTTTTTTTGAAGTTTGGCTCAAAACATATTATTGAGCAGTAACAAATTGAGGTAATAAGTAATCAATTTAGCTACCTACCAACTGTAGAATAAATATGTAAGTCAAAATATCTATGTCAGCAGAAACATTCATCTATCTCCATTAACCTGAATCTCATTCTCAAAAACAGCTTAATATTTTCCAACACTGTCCAAAACTAAAACCATCTTTCAAAAATCAGAAGCCTTTCAAATTTCCTCATGGGAAAGAAATATCCATTACAAAATTAAGGGCTTTGTTTAATCCCCTGTCGACTGATAACAAATATTTTGCCCCACTTTGTTACTCGGTTGTTATGTCACGAATTAAACCATCGAAGTATTGAAGGCAAGTTGAAACTGCTTACATTTATAATTCCTGGTATTGTTAGATCCACTATACCGGTTGCATCTCCTTCCTGTACACACACTTCAGTGCCCAATTGCTCTGACAGACCTGAAGTATTCAATGAGGAATCCAAGGCTGGTTTGGGGGGTGACGGTACAGAAACAACAGGTGGGGGCTGAAGATCGCCTCTTGCAATAAGAGTATGCAGGTAGGCATTGTGTGAAAACACATCATGTCGTATCAGTTCACCAAAAAGTAAGATTAACTGGGCAAAACTTGGATCTCCCTTGTGGTGCTGGTAATCATCTGTAGTAAAGCAACAATGTTAGCATTGAAATAAAAGTGTTTCCACATCTAAAATATCATTTTACAGTACAGACTCTAATGGCCCAAGAGCATTGAAGTGTTCAGGCTATGAGGAAAAAGCTCGGCTCAGTAACTTACATATGGACCTCATACTCGGTCCGTGCGTTATAGAACTAAAAATTACCGTAACCAATCAGAGGGAGTGAAGTCACTCAATCATATAATAAGGGACTTTACTACTGACTTACCATTATGTAAATAAACAGTATTTTTATGCCTCTCTTTATACACTGGTCAGCCAAAGTGTAAAATGTTCTTGCTTTGGGCAATAAAACAACAAATATCACCCAAAATATATTTTATTGTTCTTTTAAAATGAATCTAAAGCCTAAATCTTTCAAAGAACAGAGAAGAGGCTCAAGTTACGAACGGAAGTTGATATCCTATAACTTGTTCATCTCCACACCAAAATTCAGTTAAAAACATGTGAGTTCTTGACCAATCAATATTTCACATCCATTTTTTGGATCAAACACATAGAACTATACGAGGTGGGGTTGCAAATGCTAGTTTCCAATCCCTCTTCCCCAGCACCCTCCTCGTTTTTTTCTTTTTCTTTTTAGCCACCCCCAACTCCCCACCTCCCCCCC
>JANCMA020569958.1:0-10031 GCA_024336925.2 Zoanthus solanderi
GTGAATTAATTAAATGTTTTTTTAGATTACTTTTGAAGCAAGACAATGATTGTTTAGATTTTAGTTCATTGGGAAAATAATTCCATAATCTTGGACCGGATGGGGCAATAGAGAATTTGAGTATATTAGTCCTACTAAAGTAGACTTTATAATCATTTGCTTGTCTGGTAGCGTAATGATGAGTTTCAAAATTTTTACTAAACATAGTTTGAAATGTGTTTGAGTGTACTGAAAACATAAATAAACCTATTTGATATAAATGTATACTGTCAAGTGTTAATAAATGCTATTTTTGAAAAAGTGGTGCAGTATGAGCTCCAAATCGTGATTTAGTAATGATGCGAATAATTCGTTTTTGCAGCACATTCAATGTTTTGAGATTGGATTTATAAGCAGATCAGCCCCAAACAATGTTACCATAGTATAGGTAAGGATAAACCAAAGAGTGATACAGCTGTAAGAGTGATGTTTCAGAAATAAAATATTTTGATTTAGAAATAATTCCTATAGTTCTTGATATTTTACAAGCAGCAATGTCAATATGATCTTTCCAAGAGAGATGTTGATCAATCATTACACCAAGAAATTTTATACTACGTTTACATTCAATTTCTTCATTATTAATTTTCATGAGGTTTAAATTATCAATTTTTTTTTATCTGGTCCTGAAAATAACATATTTAGTTTTTTTGATGTTTATTGATAGTTTATTGGCTATAACCCACTGTGTTACCTTTTCAAGTTCTATGTTCAAAGTAGTATTTAGTGATTCAAGGTTGCGACAGGAGTAGAAGATGTTAGTATCATCGGCAAACAATATAAATTTTAACAGGTTAGAAGAATTAAAAATTTCATTAATGTACAATATGAGTGGTCCAAGAATACTTCCCTGGGGAATTCCACAATTTATAATGTTTAAATCTGAGCATACTTCATTGTATTCAACATATTGTTTGCGATTATAAAGATAATTTTTTATCCAATCAAGAGCAGTGCCTCGTATTCCGTAATGTTCTAATTTACTTAAAAGAATAGCATGATTAACAGTATCAAAGGCGTTTGACAAATCAAGAAAATTACCAGCAGATGTTCCTTTGTTATTGATTGCATTAGAGATTTGATGTACAAGCTGTAACATAGCCTTACTGGTGGAATAGTTTTGTCTAAAAACATACTGATGCTCACAGAATACATCGTGTTTGTCTAGGAAATCAACAAACCTTTCAAAAATAATTTTTTCAAAAAATTTAGAGAAAGCAGGCAATATTGAAATAGGTCGATAATTTGTAAAGCTGGAGTGAGATTCGCTTTTATAAATAGGTATAATTTTTGCTAATTTAATATTATCAGGGACAATACCTGTAGAAATGGATAGGTTGATTAAATAGCTTAAAATGGTCCAGCAATAGCTGTGATACTGGTTTTGACATGGGTCATGCTTACCCTATCAAAACCTGCTGCTTTTCCTGATTTAAGTGTCTAGAAATTTCTGTAATTTCCTCTTCTGTGACTGGTTTAAGGAAAATAGATTGCAATTCTCTATTTGTGAGAAAACTGTTAGGTGAAATATTAGTAAAATTTTAATGGTAATTGATTTGCAAGTCTTAACCCTATATTGGTAAAGAAATTACAAAACTTGTTTGCAATATCATTAGGATTAAATAAAAACTGAAGGCAGCTTAGTTTTCATTCCTTTCCTACTAATTATCTGATTAAGCAATTTCCAAATTTTCTTGAGGTTGCCCTTAGCCCCTTCAAGCTTGAAGTCATAATATCTTTTTTTGGCTATTTTCAGTAGACAGTTTAATTTATTTTTATACTGTTTATATTGATGATTGTTAACCTCACTTGGAATGTGGAGAACTTTTTTATAAAGGTTAGACTTATTCTGTATTGAAGTAAGAAGTCCTTTAGAAATCCATGGTTTACTGATTAATTTAACTTGTTTTCTAGTTATTTTTTTAATTGGAAAACTTGAGTTGTATATAAATTATTGTTATACATGTGCAAGAAATTGTCATACGGTATATTTGGATTACTAGATTGGTAAACATCATTCCAGTTACAATTATTTAATTCTGACAGAAATTTAGATTGTGTTCTAGGATTAATAACACGTCATGTTAATTTAACATTATCTCTATCTTTGTTCATTGGAGGTTTATTAAGGTGAACAGTAAAGACAGGAAGATGATCTGAAACATCAGAAAAAAGTCTATCACTTGTTAATTATTGTTGACCGATAGTACACAGTACTGTAATACAACTTTGATAGATGGATTATTGATAGATGGATTATTGATAGATGGATTATTGATAGATTGATTATTGATAGATGGATTATCGATGGATAGATTATTAACAAAAATGTTATCAATGACAGTAGCCGAGTGGGATGTGATCCTGGTAGGTTGATTAATCAGTGGCATAAAACAATGTGAGAAAACAGTATCAAGAAAGTCGTCTGTGTAATTGTGCTCATGATATTTTAAAATATCTAGGTTGAAATCCCCAAGTAAATAACATGTCTTTTGTTCTCTAGATATTTTTGTCAAAATCTCATTTAGTTTAGAAATAAATAAGTCAATATCGACATTTGGTGCCCTATAAATGATTCCAATAATAACATTGGGTTCATTAGGTTTCAGTAATTCAATAAATAATGTTTCCATGACATTATAGTTATTCAAATCAAGATCTAGTCTTGATTTAAAGTTAATTGCATCTTTTATAAGTAAACCTACTCCACCGCCTGTTTTATCATTGCAGGGATTATGAATAAAAAAGTAGTTTTGAATAGGTTGAATATTTTGATTATTTTTTAGCCAAGTTTCAGTTAAGCCAATAATGTCAAAATCTAAATTAAGTGTACCAAGAAAATCAGTCAAATTAGGTAAATTCTTATTTATACTTTGAATATTATGATGTAATATGGAAGAGCAAGATGTACTAGAAATAGCAATATTATCATTACACTGTGCAGGAATATAATATTTACTGTTTAGTGGATTGAAAAATTGTTGATCGGGATCTAGATCAGTATTATTTGCTAAAGCTAAAGTATCATCACGTAAGAAGGAGTTGAAATGTAACGATTCAAGACAGTCGACGTTAAAATTAATATTGCCATAATATCTCAACTCAAATAAAGCTAGTCTGAAAGACATGTCATCTAAGTGGACGAAAGGCAAGTTCAGTAAATCATTCATTATGGTGTAGTAAGCTTAAATTTCTTATTTCTATCTGCACGGTTCGTTATGCTAGTATACAAGTTATACTAGTAAATTAACATATACTTATCAAAATGAAGCTAGCCTTGATTTTGTTTGCCATCTTATTCAACTTCGTCTTGTGCAATATCTTGTTTGTCATCTCGTTCTTCATGATGATTATCTCTGAATTGCATCTAGTATCTACGGCATTTTCTTGTTGATAAGGCATTCTGAATCCCATAGGTTGTTGGTAAGGCATTCTATATCCCATAGGTTGCATCCCACATGGGCCCTGATTAGCCACCATATGCATTCGAACAGCAACAAATGGCAGATTTCTGTGGGGAACTGGATCTGGTAATCTTTGACCAAAATGATGACGGTGGTTGTCATGGATAATTAATTTATATTATCTGATGTATGCTACCTTCCCGTTTCTTCTGGCATCCAACATTTTAGGAATCAATTCCTTTTGCTTAGCTTTTACTTTGTCAGAGATGTCCTCCCTGATTACTATCTTCGAGCCTTTTAGCTTCTTTCTTGCTTGAAGAACTTTCTCGCGGTCCTTGTAGTTGAGAAATTTAGCCGCTATAGGCCATGGCTTACCGTCATCCCGCTTCTTTCCCACTCTGTGAGCTCTTTCAATGGGAAGTTCGTCATTGATTTCTAAGTTGTTTGAGATGATGTCTTGAAGTTTCTCTTCAGCTTGTTTCCAAGTTTCTCGCCTAAAATTATCTTCATCGATTCCCTCGAACAGTAAGTTGTTACGCCTGGATCTATTCTCTAGGTCATCTACTTTATCGACAAGGGCTTCGATTTTTGTCTCAAACGCTCCCAAGCGTTCAACTGGGTTAGCATCCATGATCGTTTTAAACTCTGCTTGAGTAAATTCAAGACTAGTTTTGAGAGCTTGTACCTCTTTAATTACACTGTCAATTCTAGTATTTGTTGCTTCTATGAAAGATGTAAAGAAAGTTTTTATGGTCTCCTCCTCAACTTTTATCATTTCTCTAATAAATGAGTCCTCTGCTGTTGGTTGAGATGAGCTCTTAGATCAAGTACCTCCCGCCATTGTGTTGCACGGCTATCAAAACAAATAATGTCACAACTGAAAACTAACGCAACAAAAACAGCAATTGACAAAATAGGATTAAAAAGTAAAGGACTTAAATTTTAAATGGAAACTGAAGATTTTAAGAATAATTTCATTTTTTTTATCAAAGTAATTTCTATTGAACAAGAGCCAGAGGCTACATAGTAGCCTTACTCTTGCCGGTTTTTGCAAAATGATTGTGAGTTGTTGTATCAGAGCTTGTTGTTGTATCATAGCTTGTGGAGTTGTTGTATCATAGCTTGTTGTATGGCGTTTCCCAATTGTCATTCACCAGCAGACACACTGTGCACCTCTATCACTGTCATTGTAAATTTTGATGCTTCATCTATCAGGCCATTTCACATTCTTATAAATACATACACAACACAGCTGTGCAAACAATGATTGTTAGTGTTGTTTCCAGTTTTGGGTCGATACCTTTTCCATACACCAAACATCCACATCAGCATATTTCTTGTCCTAATTTGAGCAAAGTTGTATCTGCATCCTGGATGAGTTTGAGAATCTAAAAGTGGTGTCATCAGATACTGCAGACATAGATAGCTACTGTCACCAACTAAGATACCCGAAATATCACCTCATTCAAACTCAGCATATAGTACAAACGCCTGTTATCAGTTTTGCATTCCTAAACTGGGGCCACAAACAGCTTGAACATTTATCAAATACTTCAGTAGATCACGAAAAGTATCTTTGGAATTGCTTTTCATCGTAATTCTCATACTTAGGTAACAAACCTATTGTCTCTTTTTTTTGGTTCGTGCCATGTACTATAGATATCATCTAGTAGAAATGAGTGCACTGTAAGTCACTCACTCAATATATTTACACAGTATCTGAGCCTAAATTCAGTGCAAGTACTGTCTTTGATCATAAATAGTTGGAGTATCAGTGCATTCAGTATCAAGTTGTGCTCATGTAGTTTGAGTCCACTCTTCTGGCTATTTGTAAGTTACTTAGCTTAAAATTACAAAGACCCAGTACACTGTACAGAGGTGATAAGTATTAGATACTACCCAAATATTCTTAAACCTTTGCATTTCAAAAAATAAATAACAGATTTTGATGTAATAAAGGAGGAAGAGGTACAGTATAGACACAAATCAACAAGAATACAGTTTGTGTCTTTAACAATTTAAGTCGATTAAGAGATTTCCTCATGGTCATCCTCTATTGCTACTTTCATTTGTGAAAAGCTTCACGGCAAGGCAAAGAAGAGTATACAAAAGCAGTAAGCAACAAATTTGCAGTTTCAACTGGGTTGTTGCAATCAATCATTGTACCAAAGGTTTAACTCCTTTGGATACAGTCACAATGTAAGACACACTCAATAATTAAAAAAAGAATCAATCTCAGATCTCAATAATCGATGTTAATGTACATGTAACTCATTACAAAGCATACAATCCACCAGAGCATGTTCCCAATTCTCTAAGTTTCTCTGTATCTGTATTGTAGGTAGAATAAAAGGCACTAAAAAAATTTGCAGTCAAAGCAAATTAAACAAATAACAGATCAGATCAGTAAAGTCACAATTTTGATTTTATTGGCTGGAGAGTTAACACCTGCCAATTTAAGTGTTAACTAACAGCCAAGAAGGAAACAATATAAGCAAATCTTCCTATAAACATTGTGCTGTATTTCCTAAGAGATTTTGTCTGAAACACTGATCCAATGAAAAGCAGACTCTTAAACTAATTACTTCTGTTATTATTTTAAAGTGAACCCATATTTGGTACAGACATACTAGCAGTTAAAGTTACCACCAAAATTCTCACACTACTCCTACATGTACTGCTCAATGGCTGATTCAACATAGTCGCTCAAAAACATCAACTGGGCCCCCTGAACTGTAGCATGCATAGCATATAATTACTCATCTTGATTCTGTTGGAGCACTGTTGGCAATAACACAGCTAAATCTGTGACCACTGCTTTATGCAATTTTTCTTTCAAAATTTTGTTTATCATCTCTCAAACAACTTAAGATTTATCTGTAATTTTGCCAGAATATAATGCTTCATACAACAACATCAAAAGAAACCAAATGGGAGAAACCACTTTTTCATGTTTCTTGTCAGTGCCTACATGAATTTAGCAACTGCATAGAAATATTTAATTATTCATTATTTTTTTGAAAAACAAAAATATTATTGGTTGATCAACATTCTAGTCAAAACGTTTGGTTAAAAATGACTTTTGCTGCTTTTCTTTATCAAAAACTATGCCGTGAAGGTAAAAACTGGGCTACCTGTGCAAGAGCATTTGTGAATTTTGACGTATTGGCAGGTTACTCATGTTGATAAAAAACAATTGACAAAATTTCTCAACTTTTGAGCCAGTTGATAAGAAGGGTTTATTCTTCGCTCTATGGGAAATACAGTATAATAGAGTACCAAAGTGATGACGTCAAAAAATTGTATTTCTCAAATCACTAATTTGGATGTAATATTCAGAAATAACAAAATGAAGAATACCTCCATGCCAAAATTTAGCATTTTGCAACCAATCATTGGCTTGGTTCCTAACATAAAGAACTAATCCATTTTTAGAAGGATTTATATGGAGTCATTAGAGCATAACTGTGGTAATATCTCGTTGACAATTCGCATCAACATGCTGATTCTTGGCAAGGATACAATTTTAGTATTTATCGCTTGGACGATCTCAACAAGACCCATAAGTTCACAAATTTTAATTTTTTGTGACATCACACTTTACCACTCTATAACTACCTGGATTAGGGATGAATAATGGTAATCCGAAAGAAACAAATTATTATTATTAGATCATTTTTCTCCAAAATACACTCCCAATTTTTTAAAATGTAAAAAATTCTTTAACATTATAATGCATTGAAATAGAGGATAAAATTAAAAGAGACTAAACAGTCCTCCACTCGAGCCATTTAATGAGAAACAAAACTATTTGAGTTGTAGAGTCATGTCCATTTCAGTAACCGAACTGTTTTGTTGAAATGAGTATCAATTTTTCGTTCTATGATTCAAAGTATTGAGATGAGCAGGTAAACTTCAGAGGAGTTGTATTGCAAGCGTTCCTGTAAAAGATTGTACATTTGGGTGTTATAGATTAGTTTTCCATGAATGTTTTTCAATGTGACTGTGCTGATTTTCTGCTTGACAGTTATTTTTTGTTAATATTTGTATTTACAATCTTGTAAACAGATTTTGAATTTTATCAACTCATTCCTTCTTCAACCTAACTGTAAATATGAGTTTGCTTGTCATCCGTGACCAAAATGTCAAATGACCATGGTTGACCTTTACATCGCAGTGTCACAGAACCCTACTGAATTGGCTTTATTCAACTTACAATTCAAATAGCTGAGAAACATGTGGGCTCAAGATACTAATATGGACAACTGACAAAGTATAACAAGGGCTCAGTGCCACGAACTGTTGAATATTCTTGTGCCTCCTGTACAAGGTTTAAAATATTTTTGTAGGCCGTATACGATATCATGATTTCTTTTTTTTTTTGTGCCATTCAGGCCTAAAAATTTTAAGATTGCGGCCGAAATCACTTAAAAATAATTATAAACTGAGTGAGTTCCCTTTAGAATTTAGTTTGTATGAAACTTTTAATTAACAAAGTCTAATGAGATCACAGAATGTGAATATTCAACTATACTGAGTACCCAACTCGACCAAAGCAGTTTTTACACAAATAATTTAATTCACTACATGTGAAACTGAACAGAGCCAGGAAATATTAACGAAATAAAAACATTTTAAAGATAAAGTTGCCAAAAAAATTAAGAGCTTTGACCTAAAACAAAACTTGACTGAGTTTTTAAAACTAAAGCTAATGACTGGGGTTTAAAAAGCGGACGTTAAAATTTGACATTATTTTTAAGTCCAATCACTTTCTGTAGCTACATTCCTCAAGTGTATGTATAACAAATGAAATATCTTTTTTATATGATTATTAATAAAACATCTAAAAATAATGAAAAATATTCATCTATACGGGAGAATTGTAGCGAAAATGATTAAACTTTTGAACACCATGATAATATTTTATGAAACTTCACTTTCAGCTCAACTTGAGCCTTGATTGCAGTAAATGAAGTCATACAGTAAATGAAGGCACATTTTATTTACTGTCAAAGACTAGCGCCAGAGTTCTGAGTCGAAAGCTCAGTTTAGTTTGAATAAAATAATTACTAGGTGTTGAAAAGGTTAATTCACTAGTCAAAGGAAACCCCCACGCCAAGGGCCCCGGGGCAGGGTGGGGATTTCGATTTCACCTCTAGACAAACACAGTCAAAACCTTCACACCCTAGGGGAGATGTTCCATTCAAATCCCCTTTCCCATGGACGTTGGAAGAGGCACAGCACGAAATCGCAAAATTACGTATGCTTAATCCGTGGCCTAAAGATGCACAAAGATGGTTCATCATCTTTACGCATCAAAATTAAAATTAATTAACAATTAACAAATTCTAATGAGAGTTAAACTTTATTGAAAAGCCCACAAAAAACAAATGTTAGGTATGGAGAATTTGTTGTTTAAGAGTATTATGTTCTACTACCAGTCTCTAACCGGAGGAGACTCAATTCCTATATATACAGGAAAAACGAAACCATCTTGCTCCACATGTAGAAACATAGGAACCCCACATAAAACTACTTCCCATTCCCCCAGAGCGATGGGGGAGATGGCTAATAAAGAGTCACTTTTAGTAAAATGCACAACCATCTGGGGATTATTGTTCAAAATTAATTCGATTCCCTACCTATCCCCCCTGGCCCTGTCTCCCCCGGGGCCCATGGGGTAAGAGTTTCCTTTGACTGGTGCATAATCTTTTTTCGCATTTATGAATCACCTTTTGGAAAACTTGTTCTTGATGCATGTGAAATGATTAATGTGTTATTTTAAAAGAACACCTTAATACACAAGGTGCCATAATGAGAACACCGTCATTTTTTTCTTTTTCCTTCACATTTTTGATCAAATATTTTGTTTTTGACGATTTCATACTAAACAGAAACATACAGTGCTTTGAAATACTCGAATTTTATCTTCTCTTAAATGTTGAAGAATTTTCACTCGCTAGCTTGCTTGTCAAAAGTTAAGATGTTTATCCAAATTTAAACCATTTTTAGCTGAAATAAGTACTCAAACAAATCTATTGTTATGATTATTAAGTGTTTGATTCTCACACTATCCATGGTTTTCACCGAATGAGACTAAGACCAGGGCACTAGAAATACAAAGTGGGACAATTAATGAACTGTTGTGAACTGCGTTAAAAAATTTTAGATATTGTTAATGATTAATTTAACAAAAATGACGACACTTTTGAGCTTAAAAACTGACATGTTTCTGCAGTTACAACTGCCACCATCAGAGTGATACAAGGCTGAGTGGAAACAGATTTTGTAGTGAAGAGTAATTTAGAAGAGAGACAAGAGAGAAGACTTTAGTTTCAAGATAGTAGACTTTCCATATCTTGACAGCAACATACCAAAAAAAAGGTAGCCCATGGCTACATGTGTGGGATACAGAACAGTGCGGTTTCAGATTTCGTCAAATGAGATTACCAAGTCAATTCTTCTTCGGATATACGTAGTTTGAGCTCTTTTAACTCAAGTTGTTGAGTCGCGAATGAAGTCGGCTGCCTTTCGTATAGCTCGGACAATTTCCGTAGATTTCCCGATGTTGCATGGCTAGTTCTTTAC
>JANCMA020570065.1:0-19842 GCA_024336925.2 Zoanthus solanderi
TAAAAATGAAATAAAAAAGTCGCTGATATAAATATAAAAATTGAGATGAGATAAAGATTATAAATACAGCTCACAAAGTCTTAACAAAGAGAAATACGATACGCGAAGCGCGCACTGTAAATTCTCAAAATTCGTAGACAGTCAACCATATTGCTCACGTAATTTTCATGCTTCATAGCGCTATGAAAACACACTTGTAGACCAATCAAAACCCACGTACTATCCAAATTATTTTATAAAAACAGATGAATACACAATCATGACATGGAACGATATTTAAGAAGTGACGATCCTACCATTGTGACGCAAGTTACAAACACACAAGGGAATTGTAAAAACAAGACACGATACCAACAAGAAAGTTTAAAAAATAGGACGACGGACGTCAGTAAAGGAGGGTTAGAAGTTGCGTACTTATTACTGGTGCTCGCCGCTAACAGTGGTCTTATGTTTTCAAGAACAACTTAAAATAATCATAATTTTAATAAAAGATTACGTATTTTCCAAAAAAGAAGTAAAACAAAATCAAATAAATAAGTTACAAATCGGTGTAGCTCGCTTTCTTTCATGTGCCACCACATCAACTGTGTTCGTGAAAAACATACAAAACTATTGCTGTTCAAGCAACGTCGATGCCAGATTCAGTCGAAGCTCTCTTAACGGACACTCTCGTAAGCGGACAGTTCTACTTACAGCCGCCTTGTTTGAAACCCCGTTTTAACTCCCATACAAATTCTGGAATTTGACATTCTCGTAAGCGAACATTCTCGTAGCTCCCGTAAGCGGCCATCTATCCCCTACACCTCTAGTAGCCGCTTACGAAACAAATTTTTGATTAAATGTTACTTTTTTGCACTAACGGGTTGACATTAGGAATATGAATGAGGTTGAAGACAGAACACTAGTAAAAAACACAGAAAGAACTTACTGTTTGGTATTTGACATCTCCTCATCAAATCCTCTATCTCTGCTGTTGTCAATACTTTATTATATACTCTGAATTCGTCGATTTCTCCCTTCAGGAATCGTCCACCTTTATGGTTTCCTATTCCCGCATGGCCATCCCAATCTTGCGACAATAAGCCTTTCCCATGAGAACTCGCGCGGGGACGCGCGTTAACATAAACACGAGCGACTCCCGTTTTTGAGTCATAGACGCCGGCAACATGAGTCCACCGTTTGGCGGGAATAACAGGAGCTAAAAGATTTTGTGAAGCATACACGGTAACGTTTGTGAGAATCAATTATATTGACGTTTTGAATGATTCTTAAGGGTTACTTACGCAACTTAAAGAAGAACTAAACCCTAAAATTGACTTTTCATCGTTTGAACATTTGGGCATAGTAGAACAACTATATGAAATTTTTTTAAGTTGTTAGCCGAGCAGTTCAAAAAAATTTGATGTTTTGTAACGAATCGACACGATTTGATCGGCGGCTCAATTTGTGATGTCAGCAGTTGTTTATGACGTAGGTTACGATATTAGAATGATTAAAACGAGGAAAACATGGTTATTGTGCAGCTTTTGGCAGCCATAAAAGAAAAACAACTTCGCAAGACATAGATCGCCCAAAAAATATCAAGATTTCGAAGCACACGGCCATATTTAAACCCTGAATATCGTAACCTACGTCATACCATACCGCTGACAATCTCATTTCTGACCACGGTATCAAGCCTTTTCTAGAGAGTTTTCTTAGTTTCTATATCTAATTTCTCAATGTAATTTGACTTTAATTTTTAAAAAAGCTTCACAGGGTTAATCTGCTATACCAATAGATTGAAACAAAAATAGGTTAGTTTTAGCATTCAGTTCTTCTTTAAGCAATTTGCGACCTCTTTAAGTTATTTGCAAAACTATCAACGGTCTTAGCACTGAGTTATGTCGTTAAACAATTCCTCTTCTTTCTGCTTATTCTATAGCGTTATAAGCTATTACCAATTTGTGTAAGTTTAGATTTTAGCCTGGATTAAAAAGAACACTTACAAATCTATAGCAAAAAGAAAGGTAGCGATCCCTATGTTTTGTAATCTGTCTGTTCTACTGAGATTATTCTTGATATCTAAATTTATATGAGTCGCTGTAGACTCTCGGCTTTCAAGTTTGTACAACGCTTTCAAAGTGCGTCTCAGGTTATCCATAAAGAAAATGCGCTTCATGAATATGATGAAAAGATATCCATATCTCTGTGTAAGAGTATAAATTTTTAAGTTAAAAACATTATATCAACATAGCAAGTTTCTGCGCACCTGATTCAACGTTAAACACTGTGTCTCCAAACTCATTTCGATGAAACCATCTCAATGCTGCATCTTTGATTTCAAAATGATACTGTCCTAATCTGTGAGTGGAATGTTTAGAGCCGATTGTGTCAAATATGGAATGAACACCTTTGTTGTTATCCAATCGAATCCACGCCGTCATGGAAACCGCCTCGCGTGGCTTGAGCTGGTCATGAGGTGACAGATTAAACAATTTATAACAAAAATGATTAACTTTGTATAACAAACTGACAAATCCTTTAAGTAATGTTCAATCAAACGGTGAAGTCTAACAACTAACCCAAACATAAAGCTAACACAATCAAAGTGCCTAGTATCGTATTTTATAACATAGATATGAGTATTTTACGGAGAAATAGACAACTCGTATTTTCCATACGAAACTACAATCGGGATACGAGTGAGATATTTTCCATATCCTCACTAGTGAAGATATCTCTGACGTCATTCCTTTGTTTTTCCTTTGTTTTTCGTCTAGTTTTTTTTAGTTTCGAAACACTCATATCTATTTAATAAAAAGAAAATTACTCGTTGGTTGGAACATATGAAGTTTATCTTCTCGTGGAAAAAAGATTTTACTCGTTCGCTTTGCTCACGCTCATAAACTTCTTATGTTCGCACCACCGTGTAATATCCTCTATATCTCATCTAAAGCAGAGTATATTTACAATTTTCAGCTTACCTCTCACATTCATATGGTTTGTTAACGTCCCTCGCTACGGACGGTGTGTCTTAAAGAAATAATAGTGAAAACCTAATGTGTGTTGGATAAGGTTTAAATGATAAAGGTCAAGTTAATTACTAGCACATAGGTGCTAGTTGCTAACTTCAAGCTATTATAGGCTTCAACTAAACTCTAGCCACTAATTTTAACGTTCATTACCCCTTAAACCTACCATAAAAAATCATATATAATTATGTTAGATTCAAAGGGTAATGCCCGCTACCAACGTGGCTTTAGTAATAATACTTTTGGCTTCAAATTAGCTACTAGCACGTTTGTGCTATTTATACTTGGTGTTTAAAAGAAAGCTGCTTAAGTATTTAACCGTTGAACAGGACTGGGATCGAACCCAGGACGAAGAGATCTTAACACATGGGCCAAGCTCCTAAACGCAACATGTACTAGAGAGTGACATATAGTAACACTGGGTCACTAATTTTATGACATGATAAACAAATTTAGGTTAAAATACGTAAACGCAAGTTTTCTGTGTGACTGTTGAAAGTAATTTTCAAGAGTATGCTTGGGAGAGTGGATGTGTGTGATATCTTTGAAGAGTAAAGCATGAGGATGTTTCTACCATATATAGGAAAATGAGTGAGGGATATGTGTGATACTAAGAATAAAGCATGAGGATGTTTCTACAATATATAGTAAAATGAGTGGCGTGTGTGTGTGTGTGTGTGTGTGATACGTAAAAACATGTTAGTTAACAAGTTTTCGAAGAGGAAACATGCAGTTCCTTTATCGAAAGTTAATAATTAAAGAGTATGTAATAGCTAAAACACATTACACTGCTTAAATAACCTGTTAATTCTGTTTGTAGCCGGGGGTCAAGAGACTACGGAAGAGGACATACAGAAGGCAGAAGAAGAGGAAGAGCTATCTGCTGTGAAGAGCGAAATTTGTGACCAGTGGAAAAAACTCCTGGTAAGGCAACACTGAGGTGGTCTAGAACATCATTGAAACAGACTGGTAACCAAATCATCTTCCTCATAAATTAAAAGAACGTTTTTGGCTAATGGGATGCCACTTTTCATATTATTGACACTACAAACTGATGTTACAAAGTTTATAACTTAGGGGGCAAAATTACTTGGTGCTGATTGGCTCACGAGGGAGGACTTTTTTCTTTAATTGAGGGCAAAATTACTTGGCGGTGATTGGTCGCTTGTTTGCGAAATATGTTGTTTTGGCAACAGTGGTTTCGCGGTTTGCCAAATTTGATGAAAACGGAATTATAGATTTAATGTTTTGTTCTCTTTTTGTTCTACTTTGACTTTGAATCTTCTGTCGAATACCCATTATGGGCGCACCGTTTTCATTTATTGGTTAATTTCGGTGTATATAGAATTCCATTACTACGATACTTAACTGTTTTGCTTAGGGTGCTTAGCAGTCATGAACCGGGCCAGCGGTGCTAACCCATAGAACACCTGCCGGGCGAAATCACTTCCCTCACAGGTCCAGCTTCATTCAAGCTGTTGTCCAAACCGTTTCAGATAATCTCGCCCATATTTCATGTGGATCGTGATGGCCTTCGTACCACTAAAGTAACATGGCGTTTGCTGTGGGTTTACTGATGCTTGCCAAAGACGTAAAACCAGACCCTGCTTAAAACCTCTCCCACTCTTTTACATTATTTTTATTATTACTACTATTATTATTGTTATATTATTATTATTATTATTATTGTAATTGTTATTATTACTATTATCATTATCATTATAATTTAAACTTCCATAAATCCTGTGGCAGGGCACATCTGCCGAAGAAGCACAGCGTCAGTACATGGAAATTGTTAGGAGCTGGTCTGGTTATGGATCGACGCTCTTTGAAGTAGAGGTAAATCGCCTCCGTTTGACTTCTATTTTAAAATAAACTAAACGTACTTATTACATGAGGAGGGTAGTGATAGGATGTTGTGCAATCAATCTCACAAGAGCATTCCTAATATATTGTATGTATATGAGTTGTTATAGCATGCTATGTTTTGATAAGAAGTAGGATAGTGATCCCGGTGTTGTGTGGTCCGTCTGTTCTACTGAGAGCATTCTTAATATCTTAAATGTTTGTGGGTCACTGTAGAGGACTATCTTATCATCAAGAGTAGGATAGTGATCCCGGTGTTGTGTGGTCTGTCTGTTCTACTGAGAGCATTATTAATATCTAATGTATGTGAGTCACTGTAGTGGACTGTCTTATCATAATGAGTAGGATAGTGATCCCGATGTTGTGTGGTCTGTCTGTTTTACTGAGAGAATTCGTAATATCTTAAATTTTTGTGAGTCACTGTAGAGGAATATCTTATCATCAAGAGTAGGACAGTGATCCCGGTGTTGTGTGGTCTGTCTGTTCTACTGAGAGCATTCTTAATATCTTAAATGTTTGTGGGTCACTGTAGAGGACTATCTTATCATAAAGAGTGGGATAGTGATCCCGTTGTTGTGTGGTCTGTCTGTTCTACTGAGAGCATTCTTAATATCTTAAATTTTTGTGAGTCACTGTAGAGGACTATCTTATCATAAAGAGTAGGATAGTGATCTAGGTGTTGTGTGGTCTGTGTGTTCTCCTACGTACAGTTTTAGTATCTGAGCCACTTTAGCAGACTATGTTATACAGAGTAGTGTTGTGATCCCGGTGTTATGTAGTCTTTTTGGTCTAACGAGGGCATTCTTAAAGTGTATAAATGTATACGGGCCATTGTAGCAGAACTGCATTACCATAGCTTATGCAAGATGGTAATGTGCATGAGTACTAATGTTTTTGTAGGCTGTTCATGCTAGGTGACGTGGTTGCATACAATAAAGAAAAATAAATAAAAGTTCCTTCAAGTGATAATACACCATCTTTAAACTTATTTTTCTTTTAAGACCAAAGATAAAAACTTTCCATCAGAACTGTGGTTGGGAGTCAGTTTTAAAGGTGTTTCGATCTACAAGCGGGGAGATATCAGGCCTTTGTGCGCCTTCAGCTATGAAAAGTGAGTAGAAATGTTACAGAATTTGATTCGCTTTATGACTTCTCTTTCAAACAGACACTGAGAATCTCAAAGAAAAGGCTCTGACCTCGTAAACGGGAGAAAAAAGTCTAAACCAATCAAAACAAGAAAAAGTTTACCCCACCATGTTTTATTACATGTTTTAGCACAAACCTTGTTTTATTCTGTGCCTTCTAACACGAAGTAATAGCAAGAAATACGAATATTGAAATAGTAAATATAGGAGATTTCTGTACCGGGTTTTACCTTGTTATAAAATTTTGGTTTTTCCTCCAAATGTCGACATGGAGTGAAAACGTTAAGTGTTAAGAATGCCAATTGAAAGATAAGATAGTGGCAAATGAGCTTTAGATAGAAGTCTGTCAAAATAACAAAAATGAAAGCGTCTTAGGTGTTTTTTAATCTTAAAAGTTATTTTGAAATTTGTCGTGTAAAGCACTTTAATGTGTGATTGTGTTTCATAACGGTCTTAATTTAGAAAAGCTTGTATTATTCTCACATGTACATTTCTTGAAATTCATCATCTCTACAGTATTTTGTCCTTTGGCGCACCTACTGCAAACGTTTACAAGATTATTGTCGATGGACGAGATCCAATGAATTTCGAGACACCACAGGTGCGTACGAATTGCAGTCAATATTTAGGTGGATCCGTTTAGCAGCGAGCATTACCTTGTAAATCTACCATTAGTAATAGTGAGCCTTATTGCTGGCAGCCTTTGATAGCTGATTCTGCCCTAATTAGGCCTCATCAGCATGGCATAGCTAACAAGTAAGAACAGGCTTTGTCTAAAGACTCCCAAGGTTCTCCATTTGATAATCAAAGGCACCCAATGGTGAACTCGTTGCTTGTACCGTGGCTACTCTGTGCCTCTATTAATCGTAATCAAATGGAATTATTTACCACTTATTCATAGTCATTAGTTGCTGCTGACCGATCAGTTTGCGGCTTAAAAGTTTACAATGATACTCTAGCGAGTGAGTGACATTTCCGGTTCAAAAGTCCCATCACAAAAACTCGTGGATTTTCATTTTCAATCCACGAGTTAAAAACGTAAGAGAAACATCGTATTTTACTCTCGGATTTTAGAGCAGCTGAAAAGTTAATATCTCAATCAAGTTTGCACACACTTCGCGCATTTAAAAAGCCAACATAGTTGGAGGCAAACCAGTTGGCTATTTACAAACGTGGGTTTGAGTCAGGCGTCATCCAAAACAAATCCAGACAGTTGCCAGAGTGAGATTTGAATCCAAAACAGCCGCATTTAACTCCAGTATACTGAGCACTGAGCCATGCTTTGCCCCATGTAAGACAATCCAGAAAACTTTTGCTTGTAATCCGGAATCCTACTCTTTGGAATCCGGGTCTAAGAATCCGGAATCCCAAAAAACTGACCTTTTGGAATATGGAATCTTGTTTGATGGAATCTTGAAACCAGTGTCTGGGATCTAGAGTCCACATCATGGAATCCGGGATCCAAAACTTTCACGGGTTACCTGACATGGGGCGACATGCTGCCTTCGCGGCGTACTTGTAAATATCACATTTTATCAGCCTGCATTAGAGGCGATAATGCACTAACAAACATTAACCAATAAATATTTTTCTCGTTATTTTTATAGTTAATTCAGTAAAAGTTCTTTGTTTAGGGTAGTTTTCAGCCTCGAGTTAAAAGATTCTTATGGTAATGCAAACGCTACTGGCTAACTCGTGGGTAAAGAAGTTTCCCTAGCTATGAATTTCTTGGAGTTTTCCGCATAGGCGTTTAGAATCTAGCGACTTTCACTGATGGTAAATTTAGTTGTCTAGCAACTTACACTGCGATTTATAAATCATTAGTGTTATATGAAGTAGCAACAAGGTTGATGATAGTTGGTAAAATCTCTGCCTTCTAGCCGCAAGGTCCTGGGTCCAATCCCCAGCTCGACCGAGATTCGAGTCTTTGTGTGACTTTCTTTTCCGCCTAAGCGAACTCACCTTTCCATCCCTCCGGGTTAGGTACATGAGTACCAGTGTCTGCTGGGAGCTAACCTGCGATGGATTAGTGTCTCGTCCAGGGGGAGTCAAAGACTCTCACCCGCTTAACAATACAAAAACTGGAGATAAGCACCGGCTACCATTATACAGTAGGCTCAGAAAAGGATTCAGCTCTGGCATCAAAAGTATTCTTTAAAGCCTGCTTCACACTAACGGCGTTATCGCAAGCGCAAGCGCAAGAAAAGGAATTTTTTTTTTTTTTTTTTTGTGCTTGTCTTGCGATTGCGTTTGTGTCAGAAATCTTCCAGTGTGAAGCGACAAAACGTAAGCGCAATCGCAAGGGCAAGAAAAACAAAATTTTCCTTTTTCTTGCGCATGCGTACCCACCTTGCGCTTGTGCTTACGTCGCTAGTGTGAAGCAGACTTAAAAATTCTCTGTAAAAATTTAAAAAATTACGCGTTACACTTGAGGAAGTGACTGCTGACCACTCCAGCCAATCCGTTCACAATAACCAGCTCCAAAGGAAACGCTACACGAGCTCATAAAAGGAAGTCTTCTTTTCGATACAAGTGAAATAATGCTGTACATCTTAAATAATATGATTTTAAAGTTTTCTTTGAATTTGTCTCTTTCCTTCTTTGAATGCGTTCTTCTTTAACATTTTAGGCTGCAGTTGTCTCAAAGGTTTTCTGTTCATCCACAGGTGATCGAAGTTGCGAAGTTAATGAAAGCTTACATTAATGAAATTGTGAGGAGGCGACGAATGAGTGTTTCAAGCACAATTTCTCAGATTTCAAATTAGTCAAGAAATAGTTTTGTTGAAGCTGGCGAGTGGGAGAATACAAAAATGTGCAAACATGACATGACATTATGATGCGTCAACAAATTTGCCGAATTCCCTGCTGACTTTCACTGCACGATTCTATGATGAACTGCCTGGGAACTTGTCTTACATTACCTTTGCTTTAAACCGCCGAAACAAGATTCTTTTTTTCAAAATGAATAAGATATCAAGCATAGCATGCAGACGTATTAGATAGATTTTACCTACACTCAAACAATGCCCGGGCATGGCTGGCGCAGTTGTAAGATCTCTGCTTTCCGACTACAAGGTCCCCAATTCGATCCCGGCCCTGAAGAGATTTAAACATTTGTGCGACCTTCTTTCCCGCCTAAGCTAACTCGGCTTTCCATCCTTCTGGAGTAGGTAAATGAGTACCAGCATCTGCTGGGAGCTAACCTGCGATAGATTAGTGTCCCATCCAGGGGGAGTCAAAGACTCTCCTCCACTTAACACTACAGAAACCGGAGAGTAGCGCCGGCTCCATGGGCCACTTGGTTCGTAAAGGATTTAGCTAGCTAAACAATGAAATAGTAACAAAGCTAATGAGAAATAATAATATTAATAATGATATGATAATATTTATTATTTCTGTATTTGTTATTATTATTATTAACACTATCGATCGCATTAATAATTTTGAGTGTAGCATAAAACAGAAAGTTATTCTGTGGAGATGCTCAATAGCTTTTTGGATTAGCTAATAAGAATTAATTTATCTTCCTAACGAGTACTTCGGTCGAGCCAAAAGAAACGAAAACAGTTTGATCATTCGTTTTTCTTCTTAAAGATACTAAACATTAACAGTTTTGATGTTTCAAGTGAGGGAGCAGTAAATCACATATTGTGCCAATTTTCCTCCGTGACTGTAGCCTTGTTTTGTAAAAGTTAGCATCGGCCACTTGCAGTCATAGTGTTCCGCGGTAGTTGTGAATTTTAGTCTACCGCGTACTAGAAAGCCCAATGTAACACGTTTTCTTTCCCAAACAGAGAATTTGGAGCTACAATTTTAAAATACTCGACGACTTTGTTATACGATTTAAGACACTCATTTTTCAATCTGTTATAATTGGTATGCTTCAGTTTGCAAGGAAAACAAATGAAATTTTCAAAAGAATCAAATTTGTGAGTTTGTAAAATAAAAACCATTGCTTTATGGTTTAGAAGTTTGGACTCCACTCAAAACATCGAGCTCACATAGTATTGAATATTAGAAACGTGTCTCAAATCGATCATTTATACTTTCAGTAGGTAGTATGCGTTCAAAACTTGTTTACATTTAATGTAAATTTATAATATAATATAATGAACTTTTTTAATCTTAAAAAGGCGTTTGTGTTTCACACTTAAATTGGTATTGATTTTTAATTAGGCCAATAAGTTTCAATAACACTTTTCCTGCTGATTTCCAAAAGGCAAATTTCATGAAAAATTTTCAAAAATGGAACTTTAAATTAAGAATTTGTTGAAAAAAGTTTTTTTTATCATATATTACTTTCAAACTCAACAGAAACGAACATTTAGGTGGTTTCATCAATTCGTATAAAATTAGAATGATTAACACCAATCATTTCTTTTCGGAACAGACGAAAGGCTTATGTTCATGGTTTTAACAACTGATTTAAAAGTTGTAATTTTTACATGTTTGTCAATTGGGTTTTCGCGGGATAAGTGTTTAACAAATAGATGTTTAATTTTTTGCAAAGCAAAAAAACTTTAGGAATTTGTTTTTTTTTTGTTTTATTTTTGCATTTATACAATGACATTCTTCCACAGGTTCAGTAATTTTTACCCATTTTGTAATTAAAACATGCAGGAATATTATTGTACTATTTAATTGAGTTTTTCGAAAAATGACAAATAAATGCAAATGTAAAATCAAATGTCAAAATGCCTATGTTGTAAATTTGGAATATTCATACAAAAGACGACTAGTTTTCTGACAGTCACTGTGGTTCTATACTGTAACCATGGTTAGTCGACCCTGTTTGCAATTTCGATTAAAGACTTAGTTTATTTATTTTTTGAATTATATCATGTCCAATTCTATTGTTTTCAATTCGCAATCTGATTGGCTAACGAACTGAAATGACCACGGTTAGAGTAGAACCACAGTAACTGAGCCAATGAAAAACGAGTTTGAAACTTGCGCGGAAATTGCACACTGAAGCTAGCGGTGAAAATCCTAACAAAGCAGAGTTGTGATCGATCTCTCAAAACTATTTCATTACTGTTTTTTTAAACTTATTTTAATGCCGCAAGCCGATGATAATCAAAAGGTAAAAGATAAATGATCGGAGACACGTTTTCGCATTTTGGCAATTTACTTTACTGATAAGTTCTCGTTTCGCATATTATTGAAACTGGAATTTCTTCTTTTCGAAGTGAACATCATTTTTCCTATGTACTACCGTTCATTTATCGTTTATTTTTTGTGGCACAGCTCCATCTCAATTCAGGTCTAGAAACCTTTAAGTGCAACGGGTTTCCTTACAGAATATATAGAATACAGGGCCACAAAGGTCCACTATTGTTCTTGATTGAATTGCGCATGTATTTTTAAAGAACGAGGTATGCGCAGGAATAAATTACCGCAGATGGCCCTGCATTCTATTGTTCAGCTGAGAATAAAACCCTGTGATCTCCCTTGCAAGACAATATTGCACAGCATCATGTAAGGGTTTGCTCACCAGAAAGAAGTTTCAAAATCAGGTAAAAAAAGATGGCTCAGTTCAGTATATTCCATAAATTAATGTGATCTTACAAATTTTTTTATTGTTTATCTTTATTTTGTACAGATATAACTATCATTTATCACAAGCACTTATCAGAGAATTATGTGAGGAAAATGGTTAGTAAAGATGAACTTTAAAACTTCACAAGACTCCTAGCAAATTAGCCTTTGACTCAGTGAAATAAAGTGAATAATACCTTTGTTGAAAAGCCATCTCAGGTGAAAGCAAATAAATTATAAAAAAAGCTGCAAAGTCATAATCGATTGGTATTGAATACTTTGGTTCCTTTCAGGACCTTCCAGGTGTTGCACTCTTTCCGTGAGCCAAATCTTTGTCCTCGATCCCCGCCAGATAACCTAGCTTGTTAAGTTTTTGAAGCTCCGTCGCGGATCTTTTTATTTTCGTTTTTGATCCGGAATTCACCATGACTCGTGGAAAACCAAAATTTTTTTTTTCAATTTTTAGGATTTTTCCATGAATTTTCCCTGACCCTAAAAATGTTTTTTTCTGAGTTTTCCCTGACCCTGAAAAGGCTTTTTTCCCGAGTTATCCCTGGCCCCGAAAAGGGCTTTTTCTGAGTCTTCCCTGACCCTGAGAAGGTTTATTTTTAAGTTTTCCCTAACCCTGAAAAGGGTTTTACCCTGAGTTTTTCCTAACCCTGAAAAGGGTTTTACCCTGAGTTTTCCCTAACCCTGAAAAGGGTTTTACCCCGAGTTTTTCCTAACCCTGAAAAGGGTTTTACCCCGAGTTTTTCCTAACCCTAAAAGAGATTTTCCTGAGTTTTCCTGACTCCGAAAAGGGGTTTTCCCTAACCTCGAAAAAAAAGCAATTTCCTGACTTTTATCTAGCTCTGAAAATTGCGTTTCTCGTAGCTTGAAAAAGTTATTTATCTGACTTTTCCTTATCCCTGAAAAAAATTTTTTCCTAACTTTTCTTCCGACCTTTATTGAAAAAGTTTTTTCCCTGGCTTTTTTGTGGCAATCTTGTGTGATGATTTACAATTTAGTGATCTCGCTAGTTTCGCCAGAAGACTAAGCATAAGGGTTACATTCTAAAGAGATAAAAAGGTAAAACGCGATTGAATATAACTAAATTCTGGCGTAAGATGAAAAAGCAAAGGAATTAGACTAAAAACTTTGACAACAATACGCAAAGTTGAGAACTGAATCAGTCGCGAATCATTTTTAGTCGTGGATACGCAAAGCTTACGAACGACTATTGCTGTGGATCAGAATATGCAAATTTGTCACTCATTCAGATGTAAACAAAATCGATGATTCAACGTGAGACCAACTGATATCGACTTTCCGAAATAATGCCGGAACTGTTCTATTTATTTAACGAAGAAATGGCAAATGCAGCAACGAGCAACTCGAGAAACAAATTAACTTCTATGACACAACTGATGAAGAACAGTCACATTTTATAAAAAAGTTTCTTTTTTAAGTTAAGAATCAAAATAAAATCTTATGACTTTTTACCCAACACCATCCGTTCAAAATAGTTCCAAGTCCTTTAAACTGTATCCAAAAATGTGTTGCTTTTAAAAAAGGAAATTTAACTATTTGCAAAACAATTAAAGTTTAAGGTATCCACCGGACTCATTCACAGTTCCCTTTGATTATGTAGGGGAGTGTTGACATTTCTAAACAGCTCAAATTGAATGAAATTCAGCATTCTGACGGCTCCATATAGAACAGAAAGGATCCCGAAGACACAAACACAAGAGTTCAAGATAGAATATTGTGCTTTTTTATTATTTATGCAGTGCCGTGTCACACTGGGTCCCGGTAAGATCCACGTAGTGGTTCTAGTTCTTTATTCAAACAGGAAAAGATGTTCGATCTGACGGTAAATTTGCTTTCTTTTTGTTAAATTGATAACGTCACTTTCTTTTTACAGTTTTGTGAAACTATTCCTTTGATTTCGTCAGAATCAGACTTTCAAGTGCCGCACTTGAAAATGACGGTGCATCGATCAGCACTGGAGGCATTCAGTTTTGCGTGACAGGCAAGATAGCCAGATTTTTCTGGTTATCTTTCTGGCAGTGGCGGATTAAATCAGGCTTGTTCGTAAATTGTGTGCCTATTTCGATGTCATGAAAGTTTATATAGGATGTTCAATATCTGTTCTTTTCTCTTTATTCAAACAGGATAAGAGGTTCGATCTGACGGTAAATTTGCTTTGTTTTTGTTAAATTGATTACGTCACATTCTTTTTACAGTGTTGTAAAACTATTCATTTGATTTCGTCAGATTCAGACTTTCAAGTGCCGCGTTTGAAACCTGAGCACTGGAGGCATTCAGTCTTGCGTGACAAGTGAGTTAGCCAGAAAAAGCAATGGCGGATTTAATTACAGATATTTACCAAACCCATTTCAATAAACTTAAAAGGATAGCCATATGTACACTTTCCGGTCAAGCTTAGTTTCGGCAAACATTGTATTTTGATCCCAAAATGTGGCTTACATTTTTCGTTATAAATATAAACGAGATGTATTGTAAAGGCGTTCATGGAAAGTTCGTTTTTGAGGGAGTTCGGAGAACCCATCCTTTTCAAAATTCCTAGATCCGCCATTGGAAAGCTACAATTAAACACTTTGACTCAAAATCAAATTCAAGACATTTTTAAGACCTAGAAAAAAACTTTCCCATTTCTAAGACTTTTTCAAGCCTTAAAAACTTAAAGTAAAAAGAACTCTCTCAGTTTGAGTTATGCCTACTTATTAACTCCAAGGTTGAATGCGGAAGACCCGGGTTCCAATCCTCAACTCGGACTACTGAATGAATTTGTCCTCGGTGATCCCACGGGCAAATTCACCACGCTAAACAGCCAACTGGTTTGTTTCCTACCAGCTGGGATTCTTAACTGGAAGAGAAGGGGATTTTAACACGACACTGAAAAGCCCATTTACTGAGGGGAATTTTCATTAGGTATTTATATTTTAAATTTATATTTATGAAATATCTGCTTTTCAGAAAGATATTAGTCGCACTATAAATTGCCCCCCCTGTCCACCTAAATACACAAACAAAGCAACAAAGGACTCAATATATATAATTCTTTAATTATCCGAGAAGCGAAACTTCAACTTCAATGTAGTTTGTTTGCCGACAGAAACTCTGTGTAACATTTTATACCGGATACAATTAAGTAAATAAAATGTGAATTTTTAAATAAATAATTTTGACCTTTGAGAGGAACAGAGCTACACTGCCTCTCACTTTTAAAAATTTAATCTAATTTTCTTTAAATTGCAATTGCGCAAATAAATTAGCATACTTTAACATATTAAACTCAAAAGTTAATAGAAACGTTAACCTCTTTCAATACTCATCCCAGACCAGAAACCAAGTGAAACCGAGCGGAAACTAGAGAAACAAAGTATTTTCTGTTCATAATTTTGACCATATCATAATATGGAAATAGATAACAAATTTATAAAACAAAGACATTCACTCTTCAGCTGCTCTATTGTCAAGCCTAGTTCGATAAACAGCTTGTACTTGAACACTTTTAAACTCTTTTACACAGACGATAGCTTGTACACTAGCAGCAAAAAATTAAATTGTACAATATTAGCTTGATTTAAAAATAAATACCGACCCCACATCTAAGACAACAACAAAAAAATGATACGAGTTTCAAATATCACTAATGGTGGAAGGTAAGTCTTGGCCTCAAAATGAAGACAGCATTTTCTTTTTCGTCGGCCGTCAGCTGGTAACTAAACAATTAAAAAAGTGTATAAACATTTACAATCCGAAAGATAAACCTTCTTGTAACAACAATTCTACAATAGCTTACATTGCATTTCAATATATGATGATATGTCAAAACTATTTTCTTCTTGTCTTTAGTTTCAAAATATTGGTCTAAATGTCTAATTTTGACGTCGGCTATCAGCCAGTAACAGAACAATTAAAAAAGCCGTTGGATAACACATTTACAATCCGAAAGATAAACCATCTTGTAACAATTCTACAATAGCTTACATTGCATTTCATTATATGACGACACGTCAAAACTATTTTCTTCTTGTCTTTAGTTTCAAAATATTTCCATAAATGTCTAATTTTGACGTCGGCTATCAGCCAGTAACAGAACAATTAAAAAAGCGGTTGGAAAACACATTTACAATCCGATTGATAAACATTCTTGTAACAACCATTTTACTAGCTTACATTGCATTTCATTATATGATAACATGTCAAAACTATTTTCCTGTTGTCTTTAGTTTCAAAATATTTCTATAAATGTAAAATTTACAATTAAAATTTAGCACAATTTAAATCTACAACGATGTTTTGTCATTTATCATCTCATTTCTTTTTGACAAACCCAAGCATGAAAGTTTTTGAATTCACAGGGAAAAAATCTAAAACGAAAATTTGTAAAACTGGAGTTTCATTTATTCTTCTTTTTGACTTCGAGGAATTTGAAATTTCAAATTACCCAGAAATTCACTATCATTTCAAGTCATTCAAAGAAACCGTTTCAACAAACAAACAAACATAAAACAACTACACTAACAGTACTGAAAAGAAACAAAAAAAATGATTTCAGGGAAATCAGTTTTGAACAAAAGCTAACGATGGTTTGTGTCAAGTGGTTGTGTAATAGTCTCGCGATCCCGGTCGATGGTGCAAGGCCTACAAAGGTAACACAGCTCTCACGAAGGAGTCAAGTAACTGTTAAGGTACGCTATACTTAGTGGCTGTCTCTTGGACAAAACGTCGATTAACCTCCAAGGAAGGGCGGTATCACCAAGATGAACCTAGAATTGAAGTAAAATTGAAATAGGAACAGATATAAACTACATAAGCTGCTAAAAATAAATTGCAAAACAGTTACTAGCTTGTGTCCAAATCCACAACTGGTTTCGGTTCAATTAGAAATAAAACTAGTAAAAGCTATTGCTAAGTGCCAACGAACAAAACAAAAGCACGAGGAAACAGAACTGAGCTCTTCAAGTACTGAGAACTGGCGCTCTAGTTCTACTATTTGAAAGCAAAATAAACTGAAATATCTCAGCCCGTGAAAAACATTCGAACATAAAGAAGTTTCTTGTAACATTTTGTTTTGTTTTTTTAAAAACATTTTCATCACTTCTAACACTTGTCAGATAAAATGTCTTTGATAAAATGAATAAACCACTGTTTGTTCACTGAAAATGTGTCGTGCTGTGATTGGCTCACACAAAATCTATTGTTATTACCTTACATCCAGGTCGAGATTTTTTCTCCCTGCTTTCTACACGTGCGTCGGCTCTATGATGCTGCCGCCTCGCCAGGCTCGTGTCTTCGCTTGCCTGACTCGTTGGCAATTAACATTAAAATTCTAAAGATTCACTAAGGCCCCGTCCACACGAATCCGAATATTTTTGAAAGCGCAATTATTTTTATGCGAATCTGTCTTCCGTCCACACGAAACCAGTGAATCCGCTCGCTCACCAAAACCGCATCTTCTCAAATCCTCCACTCTCCAGAGTGGATTTTTTTAATCCGCCGAGAGAAAGGATTCGTGTGGACACCCGAAACTAAATACTTTCCAATAGGCTGACGTCGTGAAGTGGGGTCCAGACTGCTAAATCAGATCTCGGGCTCGATTTGTGTTTGCCCATTAGCTAGTATCTTAAAAACAGAATCAATTTGTTAGAATTAGCATATTCTTGTGGATGGGTGAATAAGACCAGGAAACGATCGAATTCGATTCGTGTGGACGCAAATTTTTTTATGCGGTTTCAGCTGCCCGGATTCGGATTCGTGTGGACGGGCTCTAAGTTCATGATTATACTCAGAAATGGAATTATGGACCAGTTAGTGCAAAATATCAGTTTCTAGCTAATTTTCACAAAATCAATCCATCGAGAAAATCAGGCATTAAATTATACCTCACTGTGTAAGTCAATCTATTAATTTATTAGTTAGTCGGTTAATCAGACAATCTGTAAGTTAATAAACCATTCAACCAATCATATAATCAGTCAGTCAATGGAACACTAAAACATTAAAGTTAGATGACTAAGCATTTAATCAAACATTGATTAAATCAACCAGACAAATATTTAATCAAACAATGAACTAATCCATCCGTCAGTCCGTACCTCTACTAAACAACTTGTTGTAAAACAAGCAATTATTGGGACAACCAGTCAATATTTCATACAATCATTCAATGGCAATACCAACGAGTCTATAATTATCATTCAAACAGTCTCATAATTACCTTGGTAATGTACCAGACAATAGACGAATTCTTGCCATCCACTTTACAGCGTTCAACCAGCCATCCACTTGACAAAATCTGTGGAAAACAACTCCAAATCTCATTGCTTACGAAGCATAGGTTCACATAATTTAAGAGTATGGACTGACCGTGAAATTGTGGGAGCCACTATACGCTCCCCAACAAACTTAGAAGTAAAACAGAAGGAACTGTGAAACTACTCACGGTCTAAATTTAACAGTTGCCAAAAGAGGTTCCAAAAATGAAGTCCAACAGCGTGACTCGCGGGAAGCGGACTTGTCCTAGAGATTTCTAGGTTATGAATAAAATGTTGCCTCCAGCCAAAACATTATTTTTTAACTACTTTTCAATGTTGCATAATTCTCCCTACCCAAACGTTGTAGGAGTTAAATACTCGATGAGAATCTAAGATCGTTAGTTACAGCAGGTCAGATGCTTTAAGACTTTAGGAATCTCTCAGTGCGACAAACAGACCACACAACATCGGTATCACAGCCCTACTCTTTGTGATAGACGCGTCCGGATTATTTAAAGTCCCCAATTGAGGGTCAAGAGACTGGGTCTGAGTCAAGAGACTGGGTCGGAGTCAAGAGACTGGGTCTGAGTCAAGAGACTGGGTCTGAGTCAAGAGACTGGGTCTGAGCCAAGAGACTGGGTCTGAGGCAAGAGACTGGGTCTGAGGGTCAAGAGACTTAGAGTTCTTATCCAAAAAGATGCAAAAGATATTAGAGCAAAGGTAGCACCTTCTCTTTACTTGTTTTAGGACCCTGAGTGTTGGTCCGGCCGAGTGTCGAACCCAAGCCTCCAATTAGGCTAATAAAAAGAAGGCGGTAACATAAAAGACACTTACCTGTCCTCTAATGATGCCGCTCACATGTGGGCATCGCTGGTGATCAATGGATTGAGATGCCTGGACAAACTTTTCCTTCTGGTGATCAACAAATAAATTTCTATGATTATCTCTGCTTGATAAACAATGTATTCCCCGTAGTAACAACACATTTACAAATGCTAAAGTAAAATGTTTCGACTGCCCTAGCAAAAGCTGTCTTCTAAATTAAATGGGTTTATATTAATAATAGTAATAATAATAATAATAATAATAATAATAATAATAATAATAATAATTGCTGTAAAACAGCAAATCATAATCAAAATCTAGAAAAAACTTGATTTTATCGGTTCGCAATCCTTTAACTATGATACATTGCGTTGGAACCAGGTGCACTGCGCGCCCTGGGAGAGCCTCGTTTTGATCAGTCACGTGGACAGAAATCAAGCAAGACATAATTTGGATATTCCGTACGTTTTGATTGGTCAACAAGTGTGTTCTCATGGCTCGATGAAACACGTGAGCAATATGGTTGGCTGTCTCCAAGTTTTGAGAATTTACAGTTTCATGTAAAAAAATTAAAGTATAGATACGCGTTTCGTTTATTGTCTTTCTCTTTGTTAAGACGGAAAATAATAATTTTATAAAAGAAATAAAACATATTCTCCGTGTCTTCATAGCCTGGTGAAAGCTTCGGCAAAGGTTGTGAGAATTTTCGAGCATTACAATACAAGATGCGTCATTTGTGAGAGTAAATGATGAATTCTTAACCAAACTGATTCATCTGTGGATTTATCTGGGTTTTTTTACCGTAAAAACTGTTCCAATGTCATTTTCAATATTTCACTTATATCAGTCAACATTGTTTTATAGGAAACACGTGTAAGTTTATCACTTAATTTGTTATTCATATTTTAACTCGAAAGACATTGCAAGGTTTTTGATCTAAAATTTATAAAATAATTTGGATAGTATGTGCGTTTTGATTGGTCTACAAGTGTGTTTTCATAGCGCTATGAAGCACAAAAATGACGTGAGCAATGTGGTTTGACTGTTTCCGAGTTGTGAGAATTTACAGTACGCGCTTCGTATATCGTCTTTCTTTTTGTTAACAATGAAGATAATAATTTTATAAAAGAAATAAAACATGTTGTCCGTGCCTCCATAGCCTGTTGAAAACCTCGGCAAAGTTTGTGA
>JANCMA020570066.1:0-10031 GCA_024336925.2 Zoanthus solanderi
AAGGAAGATTTGATTTTTTAACTGAGTACCATATTTTACGAGCCCTCCAGGCATCTGTGTAAGTCAAAGGGTTAATAGTACAACTATTGGACTTACAAAAGTAGGTTTTTCTCCATTTTCTTTTATAAATGTAAATGTAAATTCATGGATAGGTAATTTTTGATTATCAGTTTACAATAAAGGGTACTTTAATTTCATACTGAGAATTAAGAAAATCAACATTAGCAAGTAATTAAGATGGTGAAACTCTACTTTTACAAGAATTGATATAGGAACTATGATGATCAACAATATTATAATACACATTCATAGTTTCATCAAACAAATTCATTAAAAAATATTCTTTTTAATCGTTTGTAAAATACCAATTTTTTGACTAGCTTCATTTGGGACAATATAATTTTTCACGCTTTTGTTAACAAAAACACCTTCATTAGTAATCTGCACCCAATTTTGTGAGATATCTTTTTCAAGTAAAATAGGGTATAACTACTAGCTTCTAATTCTAAAACTAATCTATCATCTTCATACACCCGTTGCTCCTCTTCAAAAGCTAAAACTGGTTGATAATTTAGTATCCTATGTAGCTGAATTTGATTACTACTACCGATCCACTACTAAGGTATTTTGCAAGGTAAGTACCACCTACAAAAGTAGTAGAATTCAATACTGCCCCGCCTACCATCATTGCTATTGCTGTTGCCATTTATTATACGTTATTCTTAAAGTTGTTTTGGCAATATCTTCTGGTCTTCCAAATATGTCTTCAAAAACATCGATCCAGCAACTACAGTAGTAAATTCAGCATTCATAAAAAGTACTGCATCATTGGTAACAGTTTTAACGAGTTGTTTTGTTCTGACATTCTAGTATAATAATTTGTTGAATAAAAGCTTTATAACAATTTTAATTCATACCTATTAATCTTGGTATTTTTGATCATTGTGGTTGATTAGGAAGTGTTTCCTGTTGTTCTTTTTGCTTAGTTGTTTTATTATTGTTTATAGAAGTTTTACGATATCTCAGATACAAATCAAATGCTACAAAACCAACTGCAACTAGAGATAATACTGTCCCTATAAAGATACATTGTTTAGACTTCTGTTTAAATTATCATTATCATTGTTTTGACTAGTGTTATTAGCGATTGCTTGTTTTGCTCTTATATGATACTCAGCAAGTCGTTTACCAGCAGCAACTCTCTTGGGACCTTTTGGTTTTTTATTACTACTTTCATCAGGCAATTTTGCTATTTGTTCAGATTCAGTTGTCATTATAAGTAGTTATATTAAGAAATCTTTTTAACAAATGCTTACCAATATGTTAGCAAATGCTTAACAAATGCTTAACAATTCTTAAAAGTGACGGTCTAAACAATATATATTTTTGGCTATAGCAATTTGATTAACAAGTTAGAAACTATAAGACAGTATAAATATTACACTGTAGTTCCGCTTTATTACATTTTACGCGGCTTATTTTAAAAATATTTAGGCTTTATCATGAGCAGTATCTTCTAACACAACTTTAGTATTAATGTGTGTATTGTCAGGTGTACTTCCAATTTGACGAATACCATGAAACAAACCTGAAGCTAAAGCAACAAATCTCCCACCCTTGAGAACCAATAGCCCTGCTAAATTAGAAAGTTCATTTCTAACCAATTCATCATTCTGTAGATCACTAATCAATTTTTCTGTATCTTCTATAGATATCCTAGCTGATGAACTAATACAAGATTCCACTAGTGAAAGTGTAACTTCTTAACCAAGGAAATCTTTTGTTGTTCCCATTGATGCAAGTATTGACGGTGATTCTCTTTTCTCATCAATTTCACTATTATCATTATCCAATTTATGAAAGCTTCATTATTATTTCTTCAATCTCAGCCATAATAATTATTAATATAACTATATATATTCTTTTATAACTGATAAAGGTATTTCTAAATAACATTGATAATGATGTCTTAATGAAAAACAAATTCTTGAATAAGGCTCTGATTTTAATATTTTTAACATATTATTTTTTACATCAATATCTATATTTCCACCATATTCCTCAAATAATTTTTTCATAGATTTTTCATTTGGAGAGTAAAATCCAATAATACATGCTACATTGTGTCGGAATGGTTTAGCTAATTATCTTAATTGTTGCGTAAGAACCCATAATGATAAACCATAATGACGACCGCTAAATGCTTAATCAATAAATTTATTCGAGTGTTTTTTCAAATCTTGGCTCACAGCACAGTCGTAAACAATTTTTCACAATAATTGATTAATTTCATCTTGATTACTAGCATCAGAAATAGTAATAAATATTCGGTAAACATTAGTAACATTAGTATTCCAGTCATTGATCTTCGTGGTAAGTTAATATTTTCATTGATAACACTTAGTATTTGGTTTACTGATAGTAAAGGTTTTGTGAAGAATGATATTCTCATATAGAAGTAACCCTTACCAACTAAGTAAGATGATGATCACATCACATCATTTTTATGTAATATATCAAACACGAGAGACAGTGTTTCATCACATTTCCACACACTGAGAAGAGAGTTGAAAATACGACGAGCAGCGGAGTATTTTTGACGAAATTTGAGGTGTTTGGAAATGTGATGAAACACTATCTCGAGTATTTGATATATCTTCTCAATCAAAACTAAAACTAAGGAGAAAACGAAGAAATGAAATCTTAAAAATATATGCTAATTAAGATCACATTTCCAAACCATGGTCAAGGTTATGATTTCTTTTGTTTTAACTTGATGAATTATTAATGAGTTTGAGAATTGAACTCGAAATTGTTATAGCATATTAGGATAATTTCTCCGAGTGGAACAATAAAAACAAATAAAATAACACACTAAATTACATTCATAATTCAAACCTAAGATTTTTTGTTTAAAAGATAGGATAGTAGGTTCTGTTCTTACACTTTCAGGGAGGAAGTTCCAGATTTTAGCGGCAAAATACTTAAAAGAGTCAAGTCCATATTTAGTAGTCTTCGGAGTTGCTAGTTAGAACATTTGTTCCTCTAAGTTAGTAATTACTGGTCCTAACATTGAACATATCTTTCATATACAGAGGGTAACCATTGTAATGAAGGCATTTGAAGATACGTGTAAGCATATTGCATATTCGCTGATTAAAAAGAGACACTGTTCCAGATGTGTTTAGAAGTTCCTTATAATTTGACTTCCAGTCATTAAATATTTCCCGAAGTAGACGCTTGTTTAGACTCTCTAACTTGTCAGTATTTCTGGAGCTACAAAAGTGCCAAACTGAGCTACAATGGTTGACATGAAGTTATATTCTCTGTGAAGCATTCAGCGTATACCACAAATGGAACCCTCATATTACGATTATAATTCTTAAATTTTAGCATAGTATCCTTCTCTAAATCATGTAAGTTATTTTAACCGCATCGTAGTTATTACAGTATTCCAAGTGTTTTCCAAACTATTTTTATTACAAAATGAATTCATTCATCGTTTACAAAATTATCTTTGATGATCTTTATCATCTATTTGTTTTGATAATAATCTAGAAATATTTTTTATCCAGCAGTTATTAGTTTTTTCATTTGAAATCATAAGGCTTCTTGTTTGTTCCCACTTTTATTCTTAGATATACGAAATGGATATATTTCATTTTCATAGCCGTATACATTTATGCCATGATAATTTGGATTATTCTTTTCAAATATATAAATTTTATGTAGTTGAACAGTTTGTTTTCAAAAGTTTTGTAATAAGTTCTTGGTCTCTTTTTGCTGGGTATACTGCTGTTTTGACTATCCATTTGAAACATTGGTTGTCTTCATTTTTTGGGTTGATAATTGCTTTCTTCAATTTTAATTTTTTTGTTAGGTCTATATATGACTTTGCCGCAATTGGTTGATATTCATCAATATGTATATCGAGATAATTCACTTTGTAAAATTGCCATCCTGATCCTTGATTTTGAAATGTATCAACTTTTTCTAGAATATTATCCACAATTCTTTTGTACATTACAGGTATATTTGTTGAATCTGTGATAATCTCTGTATTACTGTGAAAATACCCGTAAGAACATTCAACAATATCTTGTCCTTTTTTGATAAATTGACACTCAAGGAGTTTAAATTTAATAGGCTTATTCTGTAGTTGATAACAGTATCCTTATTATTTAGGAAAGTTTTATAATCTACTTTATTATTACCTTTTATCCTATATATATGATCTCATATATCCCTTCAACGCTGTTTTTTTTATTGAATATCTGTTTCTTTAATTCTTATTGAGCTTTTTGTAAATGTTGCCGTTAATATCTTTCTTTTAATTTCTCAATACGATCGTTAGCTTTCTTTTTTATTGGTTCTGGAACATGCGATAGTATCCAGTCTGCAAACTTACTAACATTTGATTTGACTTTGTTAGTTATATTTGCTGATATTTTATTTAATAACTCGTGGAATATTTTGTTGGTTTTAAAATCGGTACATTGATCTCTTCTGTTGGTTGATCTAATATGTTATTTTCCATGTTATTATTTTCTCTTCTACTCATTCTATAATATTGATTAATATTACTCTTTATATATTATTCGTTTTTATTATAATTGAAGAAACAAGACGTATCTGTGGGGAAAGTCACATTGTAGGAAAATTAGAGCTATCTGTGGGGGAAGTACCATGCCATCATAGAGAAAGTCCCGTTATACCTTAAGACTCGTTGTAGTAAAATTAGATGGGGAAGTACCACTGTAAACATAATAATACAAGTTCAACCATGCCTATGGGGAAGTTCCATGACATCACAGGGGAAGTCCATTATATATTAAAGTGTTATTTGTTTATTAAAGAAATTTTATATTTTATTCAAATCTCTTTCAGAGCCGGAATCGAACTGGTGACCTTGTAAGCAGAGATTTTACAACTACGCCAACTATGCCCGCCCTAACTGTTTGCAAATTTTTAGGAACTCTTCAACACACAATTGTTAAAGGCCTACTCAATTCTTCGCTGTAGAATGTCAAAATAGCCGAGTGAATTATAAATGGTAGGGAATGGGGCGGGGCGCTATAACCAGGGTTTATAGCACCAACGTCATTAGAACAATCAGGCTAAAATATGTTCGAAAGATAAAAAATAATCCCAGACTGAAGTTTTGGTCAGGCAAATTCAATTATTTTGTTGGCTCAATATACACAGACAAAGCTTAAATTAAAGCAAAGGTCTCTGTAGAAAACCAATAATAATTATTTTTAATGTCTTCCTAAGACGGAAATGCATTTCAAGAACAATTTTAGACCGCTGAAAGCGTCAGAAATTTAAGAAAAACCAGGACCTCGCCGAAATGAAAGGTACTGGTTTTTATATACATTTAGTAACCACAAGTGTCAAACAAAGTGTTTAAAGCTATCAACAGCTCGTGAAATCTTAGTCGTAATGATTGGGGTTCGTCTGTAGAACTGTTGAAGCATCTCTTGTCCAAGGTTTTTTGAAAGATGGCCGCTTGCTCTTTCAGATCCCTTAGTTCAGCGATGCATTTCTGTATTCTCGGAGTTTTCTCCTTGGGTTTGTTGGCTGTAGAAAAAAATATATCATTCTTGAATAACAAACTTGAATCTTGAAGAATATTGTTTTTAAAACTCATTAAAGTGTGCAGGCAAGTAGGTAAACACGAGATTTAATCGACTCTAGTTGAAACACAAAGCTGACATACGTTAACAGGAATTGTTTTGACGAAGAGCTAACACTGCAGAGGTCAGCTTTGTGCTACATTTTGACAAGCCTTCTTTACATGTATAGAATTAGCATAGATACCTGCCTTTGCTTTTAATCGGGTTGAATTTTCGTTTTCTGTGATCAGCTTTGGGTTGAAATATTTTGGAATGTTAACTGCCATTTCTCAAGCTGGATTTCTTTGGGTTAGAAATTTTGGTCAAAGGGATTTTTTTGGGTCGCTTTTCAGAAGATAAGTAATAAAATTTGCCGATTCAAATACGCTGAGGAATTTTTTTGGGTATAAAACATAAGCCTCGGTCGGCCCCCCTCCCCTCCCCTGTCATTGAAATATGTGAGTGGGGCTGGGACTTAATTTTTATTGATTGTTTTTCAAGTTTCGCCCTTAATCTGATATCGCCGACTATTGTTAATGGCATACAAATGAAGCTCATTAAACAATAATACGCTACCTTACTGAAGTGGAAAGGTTAAGAACTACAATACCTTTCTTAGCGTTCCTGCAGACGACGCTGACTTTTCTTATAATAACGTTAATAACGTCACAGGCCATTTCAACATGGCTGTTGGAATTAAGAAAAACGAGAAATGAGATCAAGTACAACCACTACATGTTTAGAAAGAGGATATTACACGGTGGCGCGAACATGTGAAGTTTATCTTCGAGTTAAATCTTTTTTCCACGAGAAGATAAACTTCATATGTTCAAACCAACGTATAATTTTCTTTTTATTACACAGATATAAGTGTTTCGAAAATAAAAATCACTAGACGAAAAACAAAGGAAAAACAAAGGAATGACGTCAGCGATATCTTCACTAGTGAGGATATGGAAAATATCTCACTCGTATCTCAGATGTAGTTTCGTGTGGAAAATACGAGTTGTCTATTTTTCGGTAAAACACTCATATCTATGTAATAAAAACATTATTTTCGTCTATTTTTCCAGTGTTCTTACCTCAAGTGGTGCTGTTTGGAGACGATGCTTTTGAGCTTTGGAAGAAGAAGGAGGCAAACATCTAATGGCCACGCGGAACTGTTGAGAAGACATAAAAACAGACGACCATTAAAAGTGCCAAAGGAACAGCATTTTGTACTGCAAATCAATTTGTGTAATGCAATCCTTACCAGCCTTTTGGGAGCTGTTGAAGAATATTAAGAAAGAGAGCCCAGTCTGTAGTAGCGCCAAGAGAACCGTCAGCAGGACTAACTCCTGTTAATTCAGTGCACAATCTTGTAGATTCAAGCGGGGTTGTTGTGCTCCAAGACTGTTGTAAACTGCGCACAACCTGAAAGGGAGACAACGTGAACAAGCACATATAACATATGAGTCTGCAATGAATTACTGAAGCTGGGGTATAACTAGTAGCCATAACGTATAGTACGGTTACAAAGCAAATTTCCAAGTTTGAAACTTCTATATAATAGATATCTGAACAGACATAGCTATAATGCCACTGAAAAAAATAGCAAAACATAACTCACCCGATAGATAATGAGTACGGTAACCAATCAGTTTACAGTATTTACGATAGATAGTGAGTAGATTTAGACTAAATTTTTTTAGAATGAGCGTTCCTTGTCGCGAAGCTATAGTTTGGGAAGCCTGCTATTCTCCCTGTAGGAACTACAATCGAAGCTAGAGTAAGGAAACCAGAGTTGAATTCCCTCAATTACAACTTTACCCTCGCTCTTTACACTATCTAAGGCTCACACGAAAACGCTTGCTGTCCACCTGAAGACGCTTTGGCATGTAAACCCTTAACGTTTTGATTGTGTACATGTCCCATCCACACACAAACAATTCGTAATTATGCTAAGATTTCAAAGGGCTTTCAAAGTGACTAATTTGTAAACACTCACCTACGGTCTTCGTGTGGACACTCTTAAACCTACGTAAATGTTTACTTTTGTAAGCGCTTGATCATGTGATTCCCAATCAACGCTTTTAAAAGCATTCGGTACTTTATATTCGCGAGTAACTTCAAGTAAGAGGCTCATTTCATTGTCTGTCCACAAAAAGGGTCCTTGTTTTATTAATTTTAGGTCCTTTTTACTTTTTTGCTCTACTTATGTTTTGTCCGGCAGACACTTTACAAAATGGCCGACACTATGTCACTGCGCATGTTCATTAGTGTCCAGGATCCTCAAGGCCGTCTTTTAATCGTTTTCTTGTGTTCAGTCAAAACAATGTGAAACCGCTCATGTGAACAGAGATATTTTCAGCCGTTCACGTTTGAAAATGAACAAAACGTCTTTGCGTGGACTGGGCCTGAGTATTTGATTATCTTTCAAGCTACATACCACCAGCATATTGCTATAGCTACAATTAGTTTATCGGCTCGTGCTTGCTTGATGAAGGCGAGTATCAAGTTAAAGCTATACCCCAACTTTTATTTTTTCATAGCCTGAGTTATTTTCGAAAAAAGTTTTAAAAGGTTACATTGCGCTTTGATTTTTCGTACATCAAAAAAAGTTTAAAACAAGCCATTTTGCTGTGTTGCCACTGGCGAAACTGTCAACAAGACAACAGGTTTTGAGGAACAAATCACATCAATGTTAAAAATAATACTATATGTCTGTCCAAAGCACATTGCTGGTTAAGCTTGCAATGATTTGTTACAAAAAATGCCATTTTCATCAGTTTCGCCAGTAATAAATATATTTGTACGTGTTTTATATAGCACACATTTGCGAAAGATGGCATTTTCTTTATCACAATGTTTGTCAATTGATATTTGAATAGACATAAACTGTATATGCTGCTGAAAATAAACAGAATAACAGTTACTGTTCATTGTGTGCAATTCTACAATTGGTTTCGGCTCCATTAAATCCTCACAAATAGAAAGAAAGTGCATGCTACTCAAATTGAATGCTGAGATAAAATCTCCGGCTGAGTCACTGATGATGGGAATTGAACTAGCAACCCTCGTATTACAGGTCAGGTACTCTACCCAATGAACAACAGCAACTCGCATGGGGAGCCGAGTTTCTGGTTAAGGTCATGTGTATTTCCGCTTTTTCCCGCTACAAACCTCAAAATAGAATTCCTCACACTATTGTGGAATTTGAATCGTTAGTCCTAAACGTACATACAGATGCAAGTAAAAAATGTGTTTCTGTCTAATAAAACAGAAAGAAAACCCTTTGTCATAGTTTAACAGAGTTAATGATTACGAATTAATGCTTTACCCAGGACCTCCGTCCAAGAGTGTCGCAGATGTCCTGATGATGACTGAACAAATTTTCCAGTAGAACATCTTCCTTTAAAGAGATACATTAGCGATTAGTTTAAAAGAAGGAATAATTTTTTGTGATAGTTAAGGAAGGGTGAATTACTGCCACTCTAAACGTTTTAAGACTATTGATTGCAACATACTGCGTTATAAGGCAACGTAAGACACCTGAGGTAAAGTTATGGAAAACTACTGCAAAATATAGCGACTTAAGAGGCGTACTCTGTAAAATTCAAGTTAGGGTCGGCCACGGAACCTCACCGATTTGGCTGAAATTTTGCACGTGGTCTTCCTTTTGGATACTAACTACGAAATGGATGTTTTAAAGTTCTGATAAATTTTATTATGGCAGTTCTGGACATGGCTGGTTTTGGTCGGCCCAAAAGGGAAACCAATATAGCGGATCAAAGAACTTCTTGTCATCCTTCCTTCCAGCCGTTGCCGTAATCTTTCTTCGAAAACCATTAAGACCATATTAAAGAACTATTTTTGTACTCACATTCTGTGTCAAACAATTCTCTGAAATAAAATGTTTTGGTCATGAAAGAGCGAAAAGTTATAGTGTACTTCCACGTTACTTTTGAGACATATAAATTTAGTGTAAATCGAAAGCCCGATATCTTCCATGTTATGTCGATTGGCAGTTTACTGTTTATCCTGGGTGCAGATCTTTTATAGCAGGCTTGAAAAGAAAAAAAAATTGGTAACTTTTTTAGTGCGAGAGAAAAAAATTAAACAAGTGTGGCCAGTGTACGACTATTAACTGCCGTGAAACCGTTATTGCTAGTTTACAATATCACGCTATCGAAAATAAAAATCGCAACAAGTAAATAAATTAAGTCAAGAGAATTGGATATGATAGATGATTGATGTATAAACACTTTTACCAAGATGTAAGCTGTGCGGTTTTTCGTTTGCGTGTTATGTTTATTCCAAATTTATCAGAGCTTTGTATGCATAGAAACCCTCGGAGGGACTCCAACATATGGCGGCCGTAAATTAACAGAAACACCTGTGATTGAATTTTGTTATTAAAACGAAAAGTTCAAAAAA
>JANCMA020570171.1:0-10029 GCA_024336925.2 Zoanthus solanderi
AGCGAACTGACACACAGCAATTATGGAGAATTCCTCTACGGCCATTTTAAGGCGAGTGATTTTTTGTGAGTAGGTGCCCTGTTTTTCGCGCTTCTCGGATTGCTTTCAGGTGCGCGATGGTGCACGAGTGCGAGCGCGCACGTTAAATGGCAAGCACTGAGTTTTATTGACTTACTATGTTAATGAGATCTACTATAACTGTTATTTATCATATTTTATCACTCCTGAAAGCACAAAAGGACTACGAATGTCTAACCATACATTTTTTGATCTGTGTAATTTAATTGCTTGAAAAATGTTATTTTATTGATATGCTGAGAACATCAAATTGCAGAACTTTGGGATAGAATTATACAAAGATTATTATGAAATGGTTAGCATAGCTGCTTTATGATATTTTATTATGATATCAATATCTGCCTTGATCTAGGTTTTTTTATGGTTCTCCCAGCCGCAATTATTATTATAAGAACTATTGTAATAACTATTTCTTTTTTCATAGCATAAGTGGCAAATAAATAAATAAACAAACAAACAAACAAAGAAAATGCATAAGCTTTAATTGCTGCATTAGAAGTGTTTATTTCCAAAGTGAAATATTGTATTCCTTTGTTGTAAATTGTTAAAATAGACCTAAAAAGTAAGTGATATGTGTATAAGCTTAGTTTTTGGTAGGTATTCTTTCTTAGGGAATGTTGAGTGCTCAGTGACAAAAAATTTTTTCGTGTATAAGTTGAACTCTAATTTCAAAGCTAAAGTTAAATTTTTTTAAAGCATCATATATTTTTGTTGCAAACTACAAGTAAGAACATTGAGAAATTTTCTTTCTTTTATTTAAATGGCTTGTAAATGAGCCTTTTGGTTTATATAGCTTAAGAGTCAAGGAAGTTTTTATTATTGCTAATAATATATATCATTTTTCTAACTTTAATTAGTGATACTGCCATGATTGTAGACATTGCAATTTTCTTGTAACTGTTTTTCCACCTGGGATAGGGCTGTATCTTCCTCTTTGTTAATTATGAGTTTTATTTAATTCTGTATCAATCAATAAATCTAATTTTGATGCGGGTTTATCCCTGTAAATGGGGGTGGCCAGATTTACCCCACTCTGACAGCAATCTCTCCAACACCCACTCTCCATCTTGCTCGATTCAAGGCATCCTCCTTCTCCAAACCAACACTCTTGTTCTCCTTCTCCACTTGCGTCTTCCTTGTCTTCTTTGGTCATCCTCACTTCCTCTTGCCCTTCACTTCAAACTCCAATGCTTTTCTCAAAACATACCCATCATCCCTCCTCAACACATGTCCGTACCATCTCACTCCATTCGTCTTTACCATCTGAACCAATGTTTTCTTCAATCCATTCCAACATCTCCATTAAGTCCTCTGTCCTCTTTTTCTCCATCAGTTTTGCATCATACATTGCTCTCACCATTGCTCTCCCAGTCCTTCTAAAAATTGCTATCTCATTTTCCCTCAAACACCATGTCTAACTCAAACAAATATAATCATATTAAATTATTAACATTAACTGAAAGCAAATAAAGCTATCACTGATTTAAGATTTTTAACACTAAAATTCGGCTGATAAGTGTTACCAAACACTGGTACTGTATGTTATTCTGTTACTAACCTATGATCTGCTCAGTTCTTTCTTCAGGTGAAACATATGGTACAGGGGGAGAAACAGCTGTGCAGTCATGGTCTGATTGGTGTCTGTGTCTGATTTCAAGTAAAAAATATGAAAGCATTAAAAAAAAATTCCATTACAACAATGTTGTGTGAAGCAACTTAATATGCAAAATAAGTACAATTTAAATATATAATTGCTGTAAGCATTCCAATATGGAATTAATTAGGGTACATTAACCGAGTAGGGGACTATATGAGTCCTATTGTTTTTGTACCTAGCGCTTTGTGCTGAATCTGAAAAAATAAAAAAAAAATTAAAAAAATAAAACAATATAATTATAATAATTTTAATACTTATAAATATACACAGTATCCAGTTACAAAATTTTGATCGAAAAGGTTTAGCATTACATTCTGGGCTTGTCATTACTTGTGCTGGTAGGCAACGATTCAAGGAATAGGCTCAGTTTTCTATTTTTATTATTTTTAGTTTTTGTGTGACTCGCATCTTCTTAGCTAATTGATGCTGTTTATTGTTGGGATTCAATTTTTCCCTTCGTAATTATTTATAATTTTATTTGTTGATCAAAGAAATCATTAATAATAATATTATTATTACTATTATCATTTATCACTAAAAGAAAAAGCACAAAAAAATAGTGCACATGTATGCACAGTAGACACTTATGTCACCAAATCAAAATTACTGAATGATAGAACTGAATATTTTCTAAATACAAATGGCTCTGAAACTAGTTAAAAATTGAGGATAAAACTGAAAATTACTTGAATAGTATTGCTAGTCATAGAGGCCAAGAGCAATTAATGATTAATTTCATGACTGCTACTCTTTTGAAAGTTTCATCTAATTATGTTATCAGTTCCAGTATCACAGTGTTCTGTTTTTTTCCCACCTGTAAATCATCTTCTCTTTTCTTTCCTTCCCTTGGCAACACTCCCATCATCAAGCTCACAGTACTTAATTTATATTTCCATAGCAGTAAATTTCTTTACCATTTTTCATGGATTCAATTTATAACTTGTAATAACCAGCACAAGTAAGGCCACTTTGTGACATATAACATGTAAAATATTTATGAATAATAATTATTGCCATTTTATTTTAATTTAGAAAGTTGTACCAGTCCTGTAATTTAACTTACAATACTTGTATACCAAAAGAGACTAATTCAATTTTACATACTGTAGCTGTAATGTTCACGCATGTATTAAATTTAACGTACTTATATGCAGACTTAGCTAAAAATCTATCCTATTCCAGAAAATTAATACAAGGTTGTTCAGATGTACACGTATCCTAACATTTAAAGTATAATAAAACTAAAAAGAACATTTTTTAAATTAAAAACAAACTCACTTGATACAAAAATTGTGAGTACAATGAGGACATTTAACAGGAATCATTTCATGGCTAGAGCAGTCATTGTAATGACAAGGGTAGGAAGATTTTTCAGCTGCAGACTCACATTCCTTTTCATCCTGTTAAAAGTATTTCAAATACTGTCTTTTAAAAAAGGACAGAGAATAAAAAAATTATTAATATTAAAACAATAAAAGTTACAACAAATTAAAATAAAATGTAAAGTTCTGATATTGATTACCAGATGAGTTTATTTTTAACTCAACAAACAAACTAACAATCAAAAAATCAGGCCTTTTGATTGCAATACATGTGTACATGTACAACTGTCAAAATTTAACAAAAACTGTAAAAAAATAATCATTTTAAATCAGTACTAAATACTGCTCCTAGAAAATCTGGATTGATTCTCTTCTTACATGTCTGAACAAAAATCATGACTTAATATAACTAACAATGAATAAAAGATTTTCAACATTGAGTTTTGAACACTGAACATTTTAAAACATTATTCACTTGATAATAAGGACAAGATGCCCTCGAAACGTCATGTCTTTAATATAACTTCACTTCTCTTCATAGTTAATACAACTTCTAAACCTTCATTAATCAAGAGTTTTGTAAAACACTAGTTAAAGAATCAAACAACTGCATTCAAATACTCATCATTTTACACTTCATTCCATAATTATTAATGAAACTAAAGACAAAAACTATGATCCTAACTAATAAGCAAATATTAAATACATTTAAATATAAGCTAAGTGACAATTTAGTAATGAAAATGTAAATTCTACACCGTAAAAACGAGAGAATACTTACTGACGTTTCAGACGTTAGTCCTTCGTTTGAGTAAAGGACTAACGTCCGAAACGTTAGTGAGTGACAGCCAAGCGCTTATCTTCAGTTAGTGAGTGACAGCCAAGCGCTTATCTTCAGTTTCTGTGGGGTTAATTGGATGAGAGTTTGACTCCCCCTGGATGGGACACTAATTAATCCATCACAGGTTAGTGGTACTCAATTACTTAATATCTAGTTAATCTAATTGTTAGCTTAGGCAGAAAGAAGGTCACACCAATATTCAAATCTCGACAGAACCAGGGATCAAACTGGGGACCTTGTTGTCAGAAGGAAGAGTACCTATAGACCACTTTCATAAATGGCAGCTATTTTAGTATTCTTTTGCCTGTATTCAAATTTGACTGGCTGGCCTCGTCTTTGAGTGAAAAATTCAAAAGAATATTTTAACCCAAACGAGGTTAGCCAGGCAAATTTGAATACAGACAAAAGAATACTAAATTAGTCGCCATTTATGAAAGTGGTCTATATCAACTGTGCCATCCATGCCAGCCCAAATTAAGTTTAGGTTTTCATAATTAATACTGATTAATAGCAGAATTAGAATTTAAATCCATTCGTGTCAAACAGAAGTTCTGTAACATAATTATGGAAAACTTACGTTAGCATGTGAACATTTGTGTGCCTCAAATGATCTGTGTTCAAGACTGAATAATAAAGAAATGAAAGATTGGTGTTGACCTTTGTTGTCAAATAAAAAATATACGTCAAATTATTCTACGTCTTTAAAAAATGCTAACCCCCTGTTAATTAAAACCCTTACCAACTAAATAATAAATAATAAATGAATGAAGTTATATATAAAATATACTTTTAAATCAGGATCAAAAGAAAAGTTAATAGGTCACATTTTGCTCAGATGTGTCTCGAGAGCTGTGTTTTATCTTGTCTTCTTTGCCAAAACATTTTAGTCCATCATCATATCCATATTTTGATTAGCATGTAGTCCAACAGATTTTTCCAGCTTCCGTCACAGCGAAGTTAGCTGCACGAGGCTGCAGCAAACAACACTCGCCATGCAACCCTGTCTTGCGAGTCCACTGCAGACAGGTGTAGGTTGTCCACATCATTATGGACACATTCTGCCCACATCTTCCTGGGCCACCCACAGCCTATGGAGCTGGGTGCTGTGCACTGCACATGGCCAAACCAGTGAAGTAGACGGCTGTGGAGGATGGCTGTCACATCATGGAGGCCAAGTTTGAGTAGTAGTTGATCGGCAGGGATCGGTTTACTGCAAGCGTTGCAAGTTAGAGGCGTTCGAGCCCCACATCTCACTGCTGTGAAGCAAGGCAGAGAGGACACAGGCCACATAGACCTTCCCATGCACCTTGAGTGAGAGGTGGCCCAACGTGAAAATGGGTAGCAGTTTCCTGAACTTGTCCCATGCCACACAGCACTGGGTGGCAATAGCTGTATTGCAGCCGCCACCAATGTTGTGCATGTTGCCCAGATAGCAGAAGGTGGCCTCGATGTTCAGCATGGTGCCATTCATGTTGACTTGGGTGACCAGTCTGCCGTCAATAGGGCGAGCTGGGCCTTGACACTGCAGGCAAACAAAGCTTGGATCTGCTTTCAGGCAGCCCATAATGCTGCTGCACTTCTTGTGCACCCACAGCTTGCACTGGGAGCAAGAGAGGTGTTGATTCCACAGCCAAAGTGGCAAACAGTGCACTGGTATTTTCCTGAGTCCTTGAGGACGTCACGGTCTACACCTGACACTAGGAACTTTGTCTTCATGTTGATGTGAAAGCCCTTGTGCTCCATGCCCAACTTCCATGTCTTCAGCTTGGCCACAAAGCCCTCAGGTGAGTCAGCAATAACCACAGGTTGTCCACCTAGAGAAGCTCCCAGGGTCATCTCCCACAGAACTCGAGTTGACAGCACCTTCACCACGAGGATGAAGAGCTGCGGACTCAGTACACAGCCCTGATGTACACCAGCATCTACACTAAATTCGTCACTGAGCTGACCGTTAACCTGCTTGTGGCTCCAGGCATTTGAGTACATGCCCTGGATAATACACACAGCCAAGTCCTCCACACCAACACTCCTCAGCACCCACCACAGCACCTGCCTCGGCACATGGTCAAAAGCCTTCTCCAGGTCAACAAAGGCAAAGTAGAGTGGCATGTTGGCAGCAACATACTTCTCTTGCAGCTGGCATGCAATGGAGATGGCGTCATTGTTTCCTCTGCCAGGCACAAAACCATGCTGCATAGTATCAATGTTTCACCATCTTGCAGAGTGTGTGAGTCAAACATGTGCTCTAGTAGCTTCAGGACTTGGTCAGTGAGCTTGAGTCCACAGTAGTTACCACAATCGAGAGCCACACCCTTGCCCTTGAAGACACTCAACAAGATGCTCTCCTCCCACTCAGCAGGGATCAAGCTGCTACTGAAGACTACCTCTGCCAGCTCCCTCATCAGCTCCACACCCTCCTCACCCACAGCTTTGAGCATTTCAACGATGATGCCAGCTGGACCAGCAGCCTTGCTGAAATTCATTTTGCTGAGAACTTTGCCGATCAGCTCTGCTGACACACTGGGAGGGGGACCCTCTGTCACATTGATCTCCGAGAGCTCGTCACTGGGTGACTCAAACTCGACAATAAGCAACTGACTGTAGTGCTCCAAATGCGGATGTGACAAAATGTAAACTTTTTGTTTCCTTTTTTTAAATTTGTACTTGGAATGGTTTGGACATGTGAAAAGGGTAGCCTGGGGATGTGTTGGGTGACGTGGGGGAGGTGAGAGTTGGGGGTTGACAGCCGGAGAGAAGGCCTAGGCCTAGGAAAAAGTGGACCTAGTGTGTGATGGAGGATATGATTTTGTTGGGAGTGGAGGAGCATGTGGCGGAGTATCAATGAATGTGGAAAGCTGCCATCACCTGTTCAGCCCCATCATAGATGGGAAAATACAGCCAATAAATGAAAAAAATGATTATGAATGCATAAAAAAGGTTGTATACACAAACAGACTCTTGCCAATCCACTGTCAATTCATTACATACTTGTTCCAGGTATTTAGGTGTTCATTTCAAATTCTCATGATCAGCTGGCATGTTGATGTAGATGGCATTTGGATGATCAATAAATGCGGCCAAATTTATGAATCATCATACCAAAATTAAGCAAAGCCTTGCTACAGAACCCTCACTGATGATGTTCAAATGTAGTGTAGCACAGATTTGAGAATAATTTTAATCTTAGTCATAAGTCAGTCTATAACTGTCTGCAACTCTGTGCAAGCTGATAAATGAAGTTGTTTTTTAGGAAGAACACTGCTAAACAATGACAAGTTTTTAACAGCAGAAGCTGGTGCCCGGGCCAAGTGAACAAGTGTTATATACCCGCCATCAGGGTAAACATAGCTGATAACTAAAGATCATGAAATTATTCAATAGTATTACATTTTTTTTGCTGAGACAACTTTAAAGTATCAAAAAAAAAAAGGGGGAAAAAACAAGCTGAGTGTTTAAAATTATCAAAGACCACAGCCACTGTTGGATTTTTTAAGTATAGCGTCATTGATCAAATTCTTCTTAATTTGAACATGATACAACAGAAAATTAATTTCCAGACCAGCATTTGAAAACTAAAAGCTACTGACCCAACAACCTGTAGAAAACTGCAATTAGATAAAAATTTTGATTTAAAAATGTTTCCACAAAATAAATGAATACCACAAACAATTTACAGTCATTAACTTTCATAACACTGCTACATTCCCTAAATGCAAACCATATTTCATAGTCCTGAATGTTTACTTGCCTAATAATAATTTGGACTTATATCTCAATAAAATAAATACTGACAACATTTGGTACACACATTAGGAATTACAGAGAACATTCTTGGCACAGCATTTTCCTGCCAGTCCTATTTTCAAAATTCCCCAGGATAGCAAATTTCCCCCTGCTACAACTTATTTCAGTCTTTGGGATGAATGTACCCATGGTCGTAGATTACATTGAGCCATCCTGTGTTTTAACACACGAGGTTAGCTCAAGCTATTTTTGTTATAAATACATTTACATGGATTAATTTTTACAAATTAATACATTTAATCTTGCTACAGAATGAACTATTTAGCTTATAACTAAATTCAAATTGTTAAGATTGTTCCATACCAAAATGTTCTTGAGCAGCCGTTGCAGCAAAATGGTAAAAAGTCTGCAAGGTAAAACTATAAATGTCCTTTATCATAAAATAATTTAAAAATTAATTCCTACTGATTACAGATGAAGTTTTCAAAGATCAGGTCATAGTCGAGCGAGACTAAAATTCCGCTTTGGGTACTGTTAGTTCTTAGTAATTAATTCATCACTGCCAAATACTTATTAAAGAGATTGCTTCGTTTGACTTTTGCGCTGAAACATGTGGTAAAATTTCTCAAATAGAATACTACTTACACATGTGGAAATATGCACAGCTCGCAAAGATTATTTAAAAAGTTGCAAAAATAATTTAGGCAAATGATTCAAACTCATATATAATATATTTCAGAGTGGCATACAGGATTTTTATCAAGCACAATATCTAAGTTGCATTAGTTCAAATACTAAGCCTGCCACCTGTACAAGCAGAAGCGAATTATGTTTCCTAGCATATTGTAAAATACACTTAGTTTTGGCCTAACCAAGTTGTTTGCAAGAAGTTTCATCACAATGTTGACCAAGAGAAGGAAACTCCGACATCTTTCAAGTTGAGTGTGACGCGTGACATCTTACCTCATTCTCGTCCCCAGAGCCCAAAGTTTTTCTTAGCCGGCGGAGGAACGAGAAGCGACCCTGGCAGCCAAATGTTGTCACCAGTACCGCGCAACCGCCATTTCCGTTCGCCTGCTTGAAAATGTTTGTGTCAAGTCTGGAGCAAGAAGTCGGAAAGATAAACTGGCCAGATTTTACACTTCTTTTGGTAAGTTATATGGATGAAGCATGCTCTTCAAAAAGAAATGAAATTGTTTTGGATTTAACTGATATTACTTTCATAAGATCGAAGAAATAGTTTTAAACGAAACACTCATTTCTACACAGCGTCATTTTCTAACATCAGCTGTGTTTTAAAAAGTATTATATAAAAAATTTATATATTGAAAAATCCTGAAGTTAAATGTGTGCGTAAAAAATTATCTCAATTAAAAATGTTATGGGATCATTTCCGTATTGGGGCGTACTACTCCTGCTGGGTTAGGCCTAGGGTTAGTATTTGCTATATAGAAAATAGGTGAGATTTTTATGCATAAACTGTTTGTATAATTAAGTACGCCCCAATGCGGAAATTTTACCTTTAGAGTTGATTTAACCATATGTTTCTCCAGATACCCTATTCAACAAGTATTTTATCTGAAATCATATTGCTTACAAACAATCAGGGTTGCCACTGTCCTTGAAAATCCTGGAAAGTACTGGTATTTGGAGAAGAAATTTCCAGTCCCTGGAAAGTTTTTGAATTTGGGTCGTGGTCCTTCAAAATCCTGGAACAGGCAAAATATTTCTGTCTTTATTTTCTAAAATGATAAAAATTTGCTGTCAGTTAACATATTTTTGATACAACAGCACTGTAAAACAAAAACTGTGACCTTGTAAGGCCTGATTTTTAAAGTTTGTTTTGAAAGAAAAATGTGTTAAGCATTCAGGATTTAGTTGATAGAGCTTGAAAAGATCCTGGAAAGTCATGCAAAAGTTCTTGAATTTCACATCAAGTAATATAAATAACATTTGGCAACCCTGAACAATAGACATATGAGGGCTAAGTACTGATTACTTCTTGTCCAACAGCCAGCAGTGGCAATTGGTAATGTTGGCCAGTTAGCCATAGATCTGGTCATATCTGGCCTTTCCCTAAATCACAGTCGTATTGGCTATTTTCATGATGCCTGCATCCTCCCGATGGCAGGGAATGATCCATTTTATTCAACTGGAGATATGGCAGGTCAAGTTAACATTGGAGTTGAAGGTTTTGCTTATTATATTTGAAATAACATTTAATTTATAAATTTATTGTTTTATAAATTAAAGAGTTCAGTTTAAATTATAATTGTTTGAAATGATAGTTTTTACTTAGCATGTGTCACAAATCATATATCAGGTGCCATTATTATTTAAGTAGAGATTTTTAAAAAAATTGCTTCTTCATTATATTTGAACAAAAT
>JANCMA020570279.1:0-10028 GCA_024336925.2 Zoanthus solanderi
GGGAAATAGCCCCCTCGACCTTCGGTCTCGGGGGCTATTCGCCACTATTCACTTCGCCTTCGGTGAATAATTGTTAATTAGAGGGAATCCTACCGTCCACATGCAGCTGAGAAATTTTAAGGTGAGCGTCGACTCGGTCCAGGAGGTATGGAGTGTCCTAGGGGTGGAGTTGTCTTGTTCCATGTGAATTGTTTTACCTCAAGTTGTGTGAAGGAAAACTTTGTTTCGTTTGTATGCTCACATTTACTACCGCTGACACGACAAGTGATACCGCGCTATCCTGCAAGATAACCTAGATGCCTCTGAACAGGCCTTAAGTTTAAATAACAAAGCCACAAAAAGACGACAAAAGTATTGTGGAATCGCTCTAATTATTAATAATTTAGTTTATTAGGCAAAACGTTAGGCGTACTGTGAGTCTTAAAAACTTGGACGATTGACATTCTTCCTTTAGGTGATGCAAAGCGCAAGAGATGTTTTGTTTATATAAGGTTATCATGAAATTTATGTTTTCTAACAACTTTTTTGAAATCTGCCTTGGTATATACTATTATAGAACAGAAATGAATTGAAAACTACTACTTTACCCTCTAGTACATCAGCCTATTCATTTTATTGAATTTTAAAGCTAGAGCACAAATTAAGTCATTCACTGCCTAAAGTCATCTATAAAGTACGTAAAAACAGCAATCGTTAAGATTTTGTAGAATACAGCAAAAACCGGTGTATAAGAACCTGCATTTTAAGAACCTGTTAGGCTAATATTTTAAATTTAAACCTCCTCTACATAAAAACTTATCCAGGACAAAATTTTAAGTTAGGTTCTAATCAGTTGAGTTGCTGTAGAAATTTATAAGTAGAAACTGTTGAATGAAGGTCATTATCTGCTATATATAAAAGTCACTTGACATAACATTTTTTCTTTAGAGCCAAACTACTTTACTGTGTATTTATTATATAGATATGAGTGTAAAATACGCTACTCGTAGATTTCATATGAAGTATGAGTGACATATTTTCCATATCCTCACTAGTGAAGATATCGCTGACGCCATTCCTTTGTTTTTCTAGTTTTTTTTTTTTAATTTTCGAAACACTTGTATCTATGTTATAAAAATAAAATTACACGTTAGCTTGAACATACGAAGTTTATCTTCTCGTGGAAAAAGGATTGTACGAGTGAGCGCAGCGAACGAGTGAAATATTTTTCCACTCGAAGATAAACTCCAAATGTTCGTGCCACCGTGTAATATCCTCTCTCTCTCTCTCTCTCTCTCTATATATATACGAACCTGTTTAGGTTAACAGAAAAAGCCCAGGTTCTGACACACGGTTTTTACTGTACTGAATACTGTCTTTTGAGTACTAAACTGATGCGCAAAAATTTGATTTGTGAAATCACTAATTTGGTTGTAATATTCAGAAAGAGCAAGATGAAAAATGCCTCCATGCCGAACTTTAGCATTTTGTCATCAATCAGTGATTATGCTCTGATGACCCCATACAAATCGTTTTTTTATTGGCTTTGTTCCTAATGTTAAGAACCAAGCCATTTTTAGAAGGATTTATATGGAGTCATTAGAGCATAACTATTAGTCATACAGTCTTTTTACGAACTTTGTAAACTATCTAAGATCGCTCTTCCATTAGAAAAATTATAGACGTATTTCGGCTGTGACTTAGAGTCTACTTCGTCTTACAAAACAAAAAATATTTTTTTGAAATAAAGTTACCAAATTAATAACTTATTAATCTCGAAATGATTATAAATTACATTCAGCAAATGATGTTTATATATTGATACCAATAGTATGCAATAAAAATTTAATTGTTGAAATTTTGTAGCCTTTGATTTTTATCCTAAACTCGCTGGGTTACTACAGTATGATTAAAAAGTGCACAGAGACGTAAAAGATTCTGTACTTCATTGACCAAGAAGATCAAGGAACTCACAAATTTACATGTTAAAACGGACATCATCTTGCTCCTCGATATAAGGTTTCCATGTCGTGATGAAACTTATTTTGGGTTGAGGCAATCTATGCGCCAGTCAGTAGACCTTTTCACGCTTAGCGTGACACAGCGAAATGTTTGATTTATTGGAAAAAGGAATTTGCAATCAAATTTGTCACATCTAAATTAGTAAAACTGCCAATTTTAAATGTATTAGCCCCTAAATTAGCAAAGAATTAACTTTCAAATCTAGGCAATTTGGAAAAGAAATGTATGGTGGGAGGGCATTTGATGCCCTTCGCGCCTCGTTATCATGCTAAACACATTTTTTGGTAAAAATTCCGCAAAAATGTTTAGCTTAAAGTATTCACATCTTTACCAATTTTTGGCCAATTTCATCGAAACTTTGCATTTTTACTATTATTAAAGTGATAAATTTGATGATGAATTTTGTTTGTTTAAAAAAGGAATATTTATCAGTCACGCTGGCGTGAAAGAGGTCTATTGAACTACGACCCCGCGGCACGGCGGTAATTTATAAACATTAGGTCTCTGTTAAAAATTGTTAAACTACTCTCATCCCCGCGAACAAATAGCCTGTTAACTATCCCGGGTTGGGGGTCTACATGTACGTACATATGCTTCGAAAATTAAACAAGTAAACGAACCAAAAACGAGAAAATGTTTAGTGCTCATATGTATAAAGCAGGTTTCTATGCTCTCTAGTAGAGTGTCTGATGAACACAACGGACCAGCGATAAAGTTGATAAAACATGCCCTCTTCCTGATTTCACCACGAAATGTTCCAGCCTTGCCGTTGCGTTTTACTCACATTATCATGTATTATATCGGCTGTATTTACACTATAAACGGATCACCCGTCTGGGGCGGTCTTGGGCAAAGAACGGTCGCTCGTCTGATAATCTGTAATAAATACGGGCAAGTAGACAAATCATCCGTCTAGACAAGCTATTGCGATAATCCGTCTTGTCAGATGAATCATCGTGGATAACTCGTCAAGACGGATGATCCGTCTCTGTGCATAAATGCAGGCAGAGGACGAACTATCCACGAAAACTACACCTCGTTACAATAAGCTAAGCCTTTTATTGGACGTGCCCAATATAGTGGCTTCAAGTTATACTTGAGTTCATCTTTATAGCCACATCCCACAAGCATTGCGCTTTTACCATTAAATAAGAAAGAACCCGGCTTAAATTAACCCGTATTTTATCTACTTTGTTCATTCTGACTAGTTGAATATATATATGTATGTGTATATATGTATATGTTTTTTTTTCTCTTCTTCTCTTTTTCCTGCACGCTTATACAGCTATAATCTACGCTAGTACCTAAAGCCTTCATTTATAATCCATTTTACTTCTCTACTTCGACGTATTATATAATATATGTAATTTATATTCAGCCAACTGTCTAGTCTAACCTCTGGTTATTACAGCTGGCTGAGTACCTACTTTTCTGTTCATTATACTATATGTGCTAATGTAAATATAAATGCTGTAACGGTACTAAAAAAACAAAATTGAACTGAATTGAATTGAATTCTGAGAAGAGCTAACACTAGTGAGAACACAAACATATGGGCGAATACAGGCTCCGATACAAATTTAGGGCGTGTCCAGGAGACGTTTATTGAGTAAAACTACACATGCACAGGTGTCAAGTTAAAAAGACCTGGCTTGCGTTCACACCACACTTCGTCCAAAGTAACCCAGGTTCAACGCTGGCCAAACATATCTCGGGAGATAGGTTTAACCAATAGCTAGCAATAGACGCCACATCTACTCACATGTGAACTTTCTCACAACTGAATCACAATCTTCCTCGAGAACTCTTTCTGGTAAAAAGCACAAGGGGGAGTGGGATGGGGACGGGGGGGGGGTTTGCCTTTCTGTCAAACGCTGAATGAATTTAATAGCTAGTTGGAAATCGCCAATAGACCATTTCACAATTCCTGAGGGGTAACCGAGCCTCTACATGAAACCGAGACGAAGGTTGACCTCGCACAGTTACAGAAGTGGAAACAATAGACATGCTATAAGTTTCTTTCTTATGATAATTATTTCCACTTCTCTAACTATCCCAGGTCAACCTTCGCCTCGGTTTCATGTAGAGGCTTGGTTACCTTTTAGGAACTGTGAAATGGTCTATTGATGTAAGCAGTGTTCACACGATGCAAATTAACCCAGGATTGTGTTTATACCGGACTCTTTGGTGCCTAATAAATGAAGAGGTCGTAATAATGAGAAGACAATGCATTGTATGCGTCAATAAAGAACGCAATTTCAGTTTCCTAAGAAAGTTTCGAGGACATATAAGCACTACAGATAACTGTTGGTTTTACACTTTTGTGACAGAGTGCTTCGAGTGCTTCGATAATTACTCAGAAATAATAAACGGGGGGTCCTAACAAGCTCCCAGGAGGACGGAAAAAACGAAATATTAATAAACGTCCCCCCCCCGTTTATTAGGCTAAACTACAAACGAAAACAGCAACTTTAAACAGAAGTAGGAAAATGATATATTCTTTTATCAATTACAATATCACAATATAAAATCTTATACATTTGTCAGTAATATATTAATTTAGATTTATCATTGGCGAATATCAACAAAGACAGAGAACCTCAGACGCAAGATTTATAAGCTTTCATACATGCTTTTGATACTCTATGATAAATTATATCATTTTAAATTCTCACAAGAAGAATATTTTCTTTTCCTTCATGAATTAATGGTAAAAACGCTTTGATATCTAGTTGTATTCTGTGAAAAGCATTAGTGATAGTTACTTGTACCACGCATACTGACATTTAGGTGCATCTACCACGCTGGGTTGAAAGCATTACTAAAAGTTGCATCTAACGAGCTGTCATGAGGGATTTAGAATAGAATTTTGCATCAATTTCAAAATTTGTGATCAAAACGCATTATAAAACAATTTAAAACTGTGCCCAACTAAATAGAACATAACGTGACACTGTGCATGGCCATACCTTTTTCAATCATTACAATAAAAAACTTAAGATTATTAAATTATACTTTCACTCATCCATTCGTTAATTAATTCATATTTTGAGAAAAAATCTATATCATAAAGTAATCATTTCTATACTATTCAATAATTCTATTTTCTACTTGAATAAAAAGCTTGAATAAAAATATGTAATCGTGACAACAATAAAACAACTTATTTTTCTTAAAGAAATAACAACACTTCCTATATGGTGCTGTAAGGATTACTGATCAGTGGTCCGATCAGTATCAGATCGTTTTCAGTAACAATATAACTACAGAAGAAATATTGTTTCTACTTCTTGTCTCATCGCGATCCATTACCAAGTTTTTAATGGGCCAGGGAGATTACTAATTCAGTTTCCGAGTTTTGAAAGTCAATACTGTTCCTGCAACTGTACTAGAAGTCTTACCAAAAATGAATAGCTCATTAAAGAGGCATTGCCATCCTCCAGAAAAAAAAAATCGATCATATTGTGGCTTTTAAAACAGCCTGTAACGACTCAAACCTTTCATCACTTTGCTCGCTTGACAAGCAGCCTAAAGTTTTAAATGCAAATCTTATCTATATCTTCTTAGAATAGAAACTACATGTATAGACCAACACGTTTCATCACTTTGTTCCCTTGACAAGCCTTCTCAAGTCAGTTTACACTCAAATCTTATCTATGATATCTTCTTAGAAACTGCATGAATAGACCTAAACATTTCATCACTTTGTTCTCTTGACAAGATTTCTCAAGCTTTAAACTCGATCGAGTCTTATGTATGATATCTTCTTAGAAACTGCATGTATAGATCCAAACGTTTCATCGCTTTGTTCCCTTGACATATTGCTGCTCAAATTTTTGTTTTACCCAGGGTTAAAAAAAACAGCCCTGTGTCTTGTAAATCTAAATAAATAAATCTAAATTGATATACAGCAATTAACATATGAAACAATGGATTAGTAACAAAATAAACATTGGTGAGATAATATTTCTGTTCGTTTTGTGAAGTCTTGATCCAATTTTGCTAAACTTACAAACAGGTTCATCTATGATGATAAAACTAACATTCAATAGTCAAAATGGTACGACTTTTGAAAATATCTAATCTTTTTACTGTGTAAAGGATGTGCTCCATTATACATACTGCTAAATTAAGACTCCATAAACAATGAGAAGTCCTACAAGCAAGACAAGTGTTGTTATTTCTTTAAAAAATATAAGAAAAAATTCCACTGTTTTTAGGACTGTTGAATAGGAACGCAAACGAGGTAAAATCAACCTTACCAACTTGGTTGTTGTAACTAAACTGTTCCATTTGTAACTACACGCCCTTTTGCTGAAGGTTCTTCGTTACCCTTTTGCCGTAAAGCTGGAGAATCTTCAACGGTACCGCATGATGTACAGCTCGGTGCTTCTTTAATAAGCTTTCCTTCCTCCTCATTAGCAGATCTTCCATCATTATCTGGTTTCTTCTTCATTGGTTCACCTATTTTGGGATCATCTTGATGTGATCGTTTACTCGAACAATTCTCCTTCGTTTGATTGTTATTTATAGAAGGTTCGTCATTCACGTTCTCAGCTTTTTCTTGGAGACTCTCAACAAAAAACGTATGTGTTTTGACAGACCATTCAGTGTCCAACGGCTCTTTATGATCTAACATTGCTCTTTCAACATAAGTCACGCTGCCATCATAACCAACCAGTATTACCGTGTTTGTCCTGTTGAATAAAAATTGAGAAATAAGATGACAACCTGAACCTGTACAAAACATATAGTCCCGAGGGAAACAGTTTTCTTTTTCCTTGAGTCCTGATGTTTCCCGAGGGACCATACATTAAAAGCTTTGTTATATATTTAGACTTTTCCCTAAACAATCGTATAGCAAAAAAACAGAAAACAAAGACAACAAAGGGGCAACAACTACGCAGTTGTATCCTGGTCGGGATACATTTGAATTTGATCAGGACCATGTGACCAAGAATCAACCAATCACAGTGCTTGTTTTGTTGAGCGAAAGTCGAGGTATATAACAGTGATGCTTAAATCACTGTTTTCTAACCATCTTTTTACTTGGGATTCCTGTGGGATGCCCAAATTATAAAGTGGGCTTCGTTATTATTTTTTCGTCTTGAGACGCAAAACGTAGTTTATCAAGTAAAGCGCATGCTCTGAGTATGTTTTTTCGAAATTAACTACATGGTATTCAGTCATGAAGTATATAACTTGGTAAGCTTCAAAGCACATGGTTATCATTGCGGCCAGAAGGATGCCCCGTGACTCTGGGGGTAAATATGTCTTCTCATACGCTCAAACTACATACAAAAGCACACACTGTTCGTGGTAGACCCACACTAAACGATGTTGAGCGGTCCACGACCTTTATGAAAGATCATCTTACGAGTGCACACTTTTGAGTTAACCGTCTATCGAGAATTATTATGCTTTATTACACAGATATCATTATGAGTGTTTTACTGTAAATACACCACTCGTAGATTTCATCTGAAACTACATCCGGGATACGAGTGACATATTTTCCATATTCTTACTAGTGAAGATATCGCTGACCTCATTCCTTTGATTTTCCCGCGCGCTCATTTCGGCGCGCGTTGTAATAGACAGCGACGACAGCCAGTAAGCCCTTTAAAATCATTTTAGCAAAATTTAGAGAAACATTTCAGTATTCTATACATTATAAACATTTTTTGCTGTTGCTGCTGTAATATTTTGACCATTAGCAAAATACGAACAGCTAAATAAAAAAAAGTCCAATAGCGGTACACGGAAGCACACAAGGAAGTAAAGCGCAGCATCAGATCAGATAAGAAAAATTACGTTGAACAACTTGCAATCGAAGCAGAAGAAGCAGGTTTCAGAAAAGGAAGGTCATGTACAGACCAAATCGCGACGCTTCGCATTATAGTAAAACAATCACTGGAATGGAATTTAATTTCAATGATTTCGAGAAAGCGTTCGACAGTTTGGACAGAGAAAGCTTGTGGAAATTTTTAAGACACTATGATGTTCCAGATAAGATCATGACCATAATACGCAGCTCTTACAGTGCCATGTCCAACAGAGTAAAACATAAAGGCAAGACCAGTAAAACTTTTAACTTATTGACCGGGGTTCGACAAGGCTGTTTACTTTCACTTTTTCTGTTCTTACTTGCAATCGAATGGATGATGCAAGAAACAACAGTCAACAAAAGAAACGGCATACAGTAGACGATCTGTTCACAATTAGATGACCTAGACGATCTAGCTCTTTTGTCTCACAGCTACAGTCAGATGCTAGAGAAGACGTCTGTACTTGACATCACAGCCCAACAAGTGGGACTTAACATACATAGAAGAAAGACTCAGAGGTTCAGAGGTGAGCCGATTGAAGATGTGGCAGGGATTGAGAGAAGATTTCTATATTGGGACAATGGCCCCATGCTTTCCTTAAGTAAAGGGCCATTTTGTGATACAATGGGGCATTTTTGAATACACATGGGCCATAAACACAATACATAAACTAAGATAAAATGTTATATAGATAGCATTTGCATGAATAAGTTTGACAACCGACTGTAAAAGAGTTAGTTTTCCCGATTTTCTTACATTCCAAACAAAACATTTTTCCTCCTTCGTAACTTAACCAAGGCCAAATCTTGAACCAATTGTCATGGAATTTCCTCTGACCTTTCTTCACTTGTTGCTGTTGTTCGGCCAGTTTTCTGCTTGACCTCGAATCACTTGTAATTTCTGCCGATCCTCCAGCTCCACGTTCTTCCCTCGTCACTCCATAATTCTCCTTTGTATTCGAAGTCATATTGTCTCGAAATAATGCTTCTATTGATCGCTGAGCCTTGTCAGGCTTTATCTTTTTCTTAGGAAGCATTTTTTTAAAACATTTATACCAAAAACTCGCCTCGCAGAACGCTCACAAGAACTTGCAGCAACGAGTACTGCTTATTTGCACACATTAGTAGGGCGCTTGTGATTGGTGAGAATCCGCAACGAATAAGAGATGTCATTATTTTTATCAGTTAGTTCTAGTCTCTCTCGTCTATTCATCAAAACTTAACAAAATGGCGTGCTTGATCGGTGTTGTCGTTGCCGCTTCAAAATACGGCACATAAAACCATAAGTGCCAAAAAATAGCAAATTTCAATTTGGAAAAAGTATTTTTCAAAAAACAGTGAAAAAAATAATGGGCCATGTGGCGCAAAAAAGTGCGTGTTTAATGCGCCATTTTTCGTCTGAATGCGACTATGGCGCATGGTGCGGCCTCTTCCTAATCGCTGATGTGGACTCATTTACCTACCTTAGCAGTATAGTCAGCAAGACTGGAGATACAGACGAAGATTTAAAGGCAAGAACACAGAAGTTCCTAATGATGAAGAATGTACGGAAATCGAGAAACTTCAGACTTCAAACCAAGCTACGACTCTTCAATTCTAATGTAAGATCAGTTCAACTATATGGCTCGGAAACATGGAGAACAAATAAGCGCTCCATAACCAAAGTTCAGACATTCATCAACAAATGCCAATATCAACAAAGGTGGATATTTGGCATTCAGTCAGTTGACAAAGTTTCCAACGTAAAATTGTGGACAAGATCATAACAAGAACCTGTGAGTGACATCATAAGAAGAAGAAAATGGGCATGGATAGGATACACCCTCAGAAAACCAACCACGGATATAAGAAGACATGCCCTGAGCTGGAACCCAGCAGGAAAAAGAAGGAGGGAAGAACCAAAAAACACATGGCAAAGGTCAGTAGAGGACGAAGCAAAGAAAAGCTAGCAAGTCTTGGCCTCAGATCACCAAGATGGCTAAGAACAGGGTGCGTTGGAGGACTTTTGTTGATGGCCTATGCTCATCACTGAGCGATGGGCATAAGTTAGTAAGTAAATTAATTAATTAATAATATACATGAAAAAATTACTCGATTCTGATTGGCTAGGAGCAGTGCAGTTAAAGCGTAACACCAGTGCAAAAATGTGTAATACGAGTGCAAAATGTGTAACACCAGTGCAAATTACAAATGTTTTTCG
>JANCMA020570381.1:0-10027 GCA_024336925.2 Zoanthus solanderi
ACTAACGTCCGAAACGTCAGTAAGTATTCTCTCTTTTTTACGGTGTAGAATTTACATTTTTATTACTAAATTGTTTATTGGTACCCAGGATTTAATGGAGCCGAAACCAATTGTAGAATTGCACACAATTTAGGCATTCTACTGATGAACAATAAGTGTTTTGCTATTTTTTTCAGGAGCATTCTAGTTATGTCTGTTCAGATATCTTTTCAATTGTATTTTACTTACTCGCCGACGCACTTTCTTTCTTAAAAACTATATAATTGCGGATGTTTGCGCATGCGTGACATATCGACCAATCCGTGAACAAGTTTACTTTCTTTTTTGGGGAGAAAAATAGCAAAACCTCTGTCAAGGTAAAATATTTAATCCCGTTGCAAACGTTTTCTAAAGTTGCTTGACGAAATTGACTCTCATCCATTTCGCCATGGCTGAAACTACAGCAATGTTCGTGTCTTGGTGGCGGGAAAAATGAACACGCAAACTATAGCTTTGACTTCATTTTTCCCATTAATTTTTCAAGTTTCATTGCCAACATCATGTCTCCCTTGATCTTTAGCTTTCCTCCCATAAAGGCCTGGGTTGGATTCAGCTGACCTTTAAACATCTTCACAAAATCTCCTACTTCCATTGACATCGTACATTGAGTGTTCCCATCCGGGGCTGGTCCAGAGCCTGCTGAACCTGTAAAACCGGTTTTAAGCTTTTAATAGGCGGCCCTATCAGATATTACAAAATGATGTGCAGGGCCCAGTTCCTCAAAACTCCGATTAACCTAATCCTGGATTAAAACAAAATTCAAAGAGTAACTTTTTCATAAGTGATGCTTACAAAATACTGCTCAGTTTTAATAAATAAAGAAACATGTCAACTCCAAAATTCCAGCCCAAAGCAAGCTATAGAAGGTAGGAAACATGAACATAGATAAAAAGTTGACCCTCAGTTAACACTAATCTGGTTTTGAGGAATCGAACCCAGAAGGTAAAAGAGCAGGTTAAGATTGGTTAAGGCACAGTTTCAAGTCTCAATGTTAACTACTTCAAACATGACAACGAATATAAAATCAATAAAATCAAAATTTTTTTAAGGAAATATCTGTGATAAATGGTACTGGAGAGCTAGGCTTGCCCTCTTGTTAAGAAAAATCCTTGAAAAACATCCTAAGTTTTCTGTTGCTTGCCAACTCTCGAATATAATTTTTCGATAAATTTAGCTTATTTGTGTATAAGAATTGTCCAACGCTCTTACTGATCTCAAACTAACCATTAGCGCATGCGTGTTGAAAAATAAAACAGATACTTCACAAATGCTAGTTTTTATACATTAATCTGCATATAAAACCAATTTGTTTATATAATCGAGCATTTACGAGTTCAATATGGAATTAATTCGCCCGTTAGGACAAACGCACTATGAGCTTTTTAAAAGACACAAGTGCAAATTCATTCCATATTGAACGATTAAAGTTTCGATTATTGTAATTCCGTGCAGAAATATGTAATTTCGTGCAATTACAATCTCAAAGATAATAAGCCAATCAAAATGTAGAGTGTCCATGACAACGATGGAGGCATGAATTGTCTATTTCAGTATATGATTAAAATGGCCTTTTGCAGGAGTTGATCACGTGGCAGATCTTCCGAATTGCGATCGATTCGCGAAATTAAAACTTCTTCAAAACTCTCTCACATTCGTCTAAATTCTCACAAAAATCACAGTTTACTAAGCAGTCGCAATGAGAGAATACGGATATGAAAAAAAGGATGATGTTTAATCGTATGATCACTTTAAACTCTATTGAAAAGACACGCATCGATACAAAGGTAACAGCTGGTCGCCATGCGAAACGGAAAATAACTTACCAGTCAACATCCCGTTGCTATGGGAAGATCGGTCACGTGATCAACTCCTGCAAAAGGCCTATTACAAAGTAACTGCACTGCACTTGACCAATCAGAATCAAGTAATTTTTTTTTCATGTATATGATTAAAGACTCGATTTTTCAAATATTTTCCAAGTCCTGTAAAATTAACTTTGAATTTTTCAAAAACTTACCGAGGGACTGATAGGGACCAGAATAATCAAGTTTTGATAGCAGCAAATTATTGTCACTAGTTTTTGGAAAGAGCTGACAAACCTGCTCCATTCTTGAGATCTAAATACCAAGTGCTACCATCACCAAGTCGAAATTCGAACACTCCACCAGTGCTCTTCACCAGATCCTCATTACAAAGAGATTTTATGGTGCTGAACAGGCCCTCGACATCGCCGTTATTGTCGGCTGAAGAAGTAGTGTTGGTGCTTTGTTGTTTCATGTCTTCGAACTTCTGATCTTTTATCGCCCGTTTCACGTCCGGAGTATGTTCGTCCAGGAAGAAGTCTGGTATGAGTTTACCTCCTATAAAATATTTCGTCAGATTAGAATATAGAATGAACATCATCTTTACCAGATAATTGATAAAAGTAGTATATCCCAAGGCTATGAGAATGCTGCAAGTATTTTGGATTGTTAAATATATAATATCTTTTCTCTTGCTTGGTTTGTAACCACATGACAATCTTAATGCAATGCATGATTTGTGGTTAAAGTTACCACCACGGTCACCATTATCACTACCACCATCAATAACGTCACCATCACTATTGCAACCATCATCACTACCAACAACGTCACCATCATCACTATCACCAATATAATCTTCACTACCACTATCACTACCACCACCATCTTTAATACAATCATCGTCACCATGATCATCACAATTACCACCATCATCACTATCCTAACCACAATAATGACAAATAATATCACTACCATCACCATCATAATCATCACCATTGCCATCATCATCATAATCACCAACTACCACCTCATTGCCACATAAAGTGCTACTGCTGTTGCCATCATCACTTCTGCCACCACAATTATTTAATAGAACATTAACCAAAATCTTTTCTATCCCAAAATAACTCACCTGGTACACAAGCATACTGTTCAAAATCAGTAACCCCAACTTCTCTCAACACATCTTCATCAACTAGAAACTCTCCAGTTCTTGAGCGACTATCACTGGTTAGAATGACATAGGCTGCATCAGACATAATCTCTACCTTGCGGCACTGCTTAAACACAGCTTCTCCACCCAACATTTTCATTGCTGCTGTAGCAATCGCTGCATCCAAGAGATACAAAGAATGAGAAAAGATGAAAATTAATAATAAAACAACCTTAATTATAGTATCTGGAGGATAACAGTATCTGGAGGATAACAGTATCCAGAAGATAACAGTATCCAGAAGATAACAGTATCCAGAAGATAACAGTATCCAGAAGATAACAGTATCTGAAGGATAACAGTATCCAGAGGATAACAGTATCCGGGGGATAACAATGTCTAGAGGATTACAGTATCTTGAAATTTATCGGAGATAACTGGATGAATAATCTGGGTAACAAATAAATTACATTCCTAAAAAATGCCAAAATTAGAATGTTACAGAGGTCTAAGAAAGAAATGTATTAACTAAAAATGCTCCCCAATGACCTAAATAGCAAATCAGTTTCTTTGGTTTTGAATGTTGGTATGAATTTAATTATTCACAAAAAACTTGGGAGCAGAGAAGCAAGTTCGAACAGATGTTTGAGCATACTGCCATTACTGTTTTAATTCTTTGCCATCAGTTTGTCATCACACAACGTACAAAGGCACAGTCATACAATTTCCACCTTGAATTGTCTAAATTATGCATAAAGTTTAATTTATTTTACGCTAACACTCATAAAGTCAGGTCAAGTCTACACCATTAAACTAATTTCGGTGATAATCAATAGTTTCAGCTCTTCAAATTCTAATTCTTTGCCATCAGATTACCAAAGATAATTGATCCATCATTAGATGAAAATGAAAGAATGTATTGAAAAGATATGTATGTTACTGTGTTGGGAAATGTTTCTGCCGCCATTACCAAGTGACTACACTCAGGTCACCCAGCCATGGACCCTCTGATCATTCATCACAAAGGGTACAAACAGATTTTTATCTTAGTCTGGGATTACAGTGAGTATCAGTGAGTAGCTGGCACCCACCAAGATTTCAGACTATACTCTGGTTTGCCAAATTAGGTGTATGGGTATCTCAGAACAGCTTGGTATCATCATCTGGCAAGAAATACTAATAACGCTCCTTATACTACTAACAGAGACATGGTCAGGGAATTTTTGACCTTGAGTTATCTAAATGATAAAACATAAGTACAGGTCGAATTCCGAAGTATCTTTTACTAAACAGATAGTGTCTCTTCGTATCAGCATTGACCGATGGGTTCAATCTCGGTTTCTGGTAAACTACTTACCCACCTCTCCCTAAGGTTGGGGTTATGGTTAAGGTTAGGGTGAGAGTTAACTCCAATTCTTGGAAGGGGTGGGTGAGTAGTTTACTAGAAACTCCAACCTGTACGTACGTCACCTTCATCGATTTTGAGAAGGCTTTGAGAGCATCGACAGGTCGACCCTCTAGGAGTTTAGGTTTTCTTCATCTTAGTTATTCTTTTAATCTTAAGAACGAGGCTGAGAGAGCTAATTAGTTTGCAGACAGTCATCATCAAAGCCTTGATCATCCACTGGAGTATAGATCATACATAAGGCGCTTTCAAATCCGTATGTTCCAGGAAGCAACTTCTATCTCCCTAGGAATACCCCAGATTGTTCGCGGTCTGCCTCTTTTACGCTTCTTTTGTAGTTCCATCTGAGGGCATGACGGGTCACGCTAACTGCTGGTTTTTGTTTCTCAGCCAATCCCACTTCCCGCGCTTTTTCGGATTTCTACAGGATTTTTGTCCGGTTCTTCTCCACGTTTCTTCGTTGATCATTAGTTTTGCCACTCCATCCAGTGAATCTACCTTAAAAGTTGTTGATAAATGTCTGTAAGCGGTGTGTTAAAGAGATTTGGTGCATGGTGCGCCACAGTATGCATGAGAAAAGCAGCATAGGCTTTAGTGTTGATACGAGGAGACACTACAGTGTTGCAGATGGGCAGCTTGGTTCTCACGGAGATTGTTTGCGATGTTAAGATAGTTCTCAGCTTTTTAAACCCTACTGAAGTGTTTCCATTTCTCACGCGGATGTTCCTGGCCCCATCCTTGATCACAATGCTGCCCAGGTTACATTGTTCAGGTCTTCTCTTCTCAAGATGATATTATTAATGTTGCTTTCATTGATTCTCATTATTCTTGTACCTGCCTTGCTAATTGCATGAGTTCAACAAACGCTTATTAATGTTGCTCAATGCTATAGCTTTTGGACGTAAAATGTCGTTCACTGACTTAGCCTCGCTTCCATGTCCTACGTTGATCGATCAGGTTTTGACGCCTCGTGATCTTTGGTGCAAAGCCTTGTTGTCATTTTTTTCGCGATCAACCATGTAGAGAAAGCAGAGAGTTTTTTTTCCTGTTGATACCCCAATCACTGTATTGTATTTTTCAGTAATGGAAGAATTTTTCTGACAAGAATAAAACAGTTTGTTGAAATATGATGATCACATTTATTCAATGATACTTCTGATTTACATCACATTCTTTGTTCTCTGATTCTAGAAGCCCACAGGTCACGTGATCTCTTCGTGCAAAGCGCTTATGCGCACGAAATCGATCGAAGGTTTTGTTGTACTTTATGTACCCTCTAATGTTATGATTATTGATGACATAATATGGAAGACTACACTCTTAAAAAAATTAAAAAAAAGCTCCTTCCAATTAGAAAAAAGAGACCACTCGACTCTTTGCTCTACGATTCTAACAACGCTAACGATAAATCGAAGTTTCCGCGATTTACAATTGAACGAACGCACTAACATAATTCGTGATTATTACTAGTAATAAGTCTTATCCAAATGGCGGTGGTTTTCGAAGGATTGGGTTTTCTCCTGCATGTGTTTGTAATGATAGGTGCCACATCATATGCAAAGTCTATAAACTTCACTACGGCGATAACCCTGGGTTGCTGAGTCATGGTTCAGTCAGGAGAAAATAAGACGAGGAGTGGTGATAACAAACGCACTTGCTGGATACCGCCTAGGACGTTGAAGGCTTCCGTCAGGGTTTCAGCTGTGTACCACGTGACATATTGATAGTTCATGTGTTGCACGGATGACCTTGATACTTTTGTCCAAGTTACCATGGAATAAAAATAGCTAATCTAAACAAAGTTGTATGACCTCATTTAAATGCAGAAAAACGAGCATAACTTTATTTTTTCTCCTTTTTAAGCGTTTATTTATGATTATATGATTACTTTCTTATTTTTCAGGTTTTATCTATGACAGCGTTGGAAGCTACAACCCCGTTTTCTTTTTGACCAGCGGTCTGATTACCCTGGGTGGTTGCTTGATGTTTCTTATCCCATGGTCACGATTAATCGAACGACAAAAACTTCGAACAAAAGAAGAGATTTTGCCCTCACAGAACTCTACGGTTTTGCCAGAAATAAGCCAAACAAGTCCGGAAAGTCTTAAAAAGCCGTTACTTGTGGATGACGTTCCAAATAAAATTTCGGAAAATGAAAGAAATTATCTTTTAGACGTAGAATTCGGTCAAAAAATTGCATCACGGCCTTCTAGTGTTGTTTTCTTTGGAATTGTACCAATGTTTACTGATGATAACAGTCAAAGTAATGGTGAAGATGCTGGCCAATTTCATGTGAGTGACAATGCAACTGACATTACTTGTGGCACTGCAACGCAAACTTCCAAGGACAATAAATTGGATGTTAAAATTGATTTTCATCCTCCACCTTCGTGGAAGACAGCACTCGTCTCTCCTGGTCAATCAAGTGAATCCCTCAATAACAATCCCTCACAGAGTTCTCGTGTTGATGAATACTCTTATCAGCAATACAGTGGCGTTGGCCGTGAACTCAATTCCACCACAAGGACACTAAATAACTATGATTCAGGTTATGGCACTGATGGAATCTCCTTGAACTCGGAAACAAGTGAGATATCTTGGAAATGTTTGTCCCAAGATACCGCAGGCTCAGTGGACAGCGGTTATGTGGATTCTAATTACACTTCATATAGCACAAAACAGTGTTGCTCCGTCACCAGTTATGAGGATGAAAGTCTTAATTCGAGCGCATCCGACAAAAATGAATTTGATGTCTGTTTGTCGCACAAGAACATTTTCAATGATGTTTTACAAGAAAAAATTAACGTTGACTCTAACGACTTTAACATGTCCATTTTAAAGCCAGATAAAAACAATAAACAAAAAATAGATAATTTTGAAAGAAAACCTGAGAATAGCCAGGTGTTGGATCAATATTCCAAAGATATCGAATCTTTGCAATTGCAAGACATCCACTCTCATCCGCCGGAAGAAACTCTGGAAAATGTTTTGTCGAAAGAGAAGGACACGTTTTTCGGTATAGGAAGCGAAAATGGTGATTATTGTCTTCGCAATTCAAACATACTTCCTTCAAATCCCGAACCTACGGATATCTTTAGCAGTCATGTTGAGAAATTCCTAGAAATTCATGACAATCTAACTGGCAGGTATGGAGGCAGATTGCATGACACGAACACTATATCTGAAATAGCAATGTGCTGTTACAGTGACAAGGCCAAGGAAACTCGGGTGTAGCTAGGACAGACGAGCAGCAAATCTGTTTTATGCACGTTTAATTTAATTCGAAAAAAATTAGCATGTTTATTTCTTTCATTGTGGTCTAAACGGACGATGCAGCAGGCAGCATTGTTGTAAACCCAAAAGTCTTATATATGTTAGAGTAGCGTACATTTTAAAACCATTTTCATGTCAAATGTTTCGAGATGCTTAGGGGTGGACCATTTGGTTTTTGAAGGGAGGGAGGGCTGTTAGATTCAGTCAATAAAAAAACTTTTTATTTTCGGGTAGGCAAACAAACAAAACTTTTTTCCCGTTAAAGTGTAGCGCAAGATATTGTTTTCTCAATGTAGGAATTTTTGTTGGTTCGCTTTCTTTGCAGGATTTTTTCTCGGTTTGAAACTGCACTGGCGAAACTATTATTTTTTATTTCTCCTACATTTGCAGCAATTTCTTTCTAAACCTTCCATCCCCTTCCCTCCCTCAAAAATCAAATGGTCCACTGCTAACCAGATTTTCCGAGCTATTCACGGTACGAGTTGAATGTTACAGGCTACAGTTATTGCTAACGTTAACGTCACTGTTTACAAGTTGCTTCGTGAGTGTTGTTATGCTAGCCTTAGTTAACATTCCAACACACAGATAAACTTGAGCTATAATCTAAAAAAAAATCAAAAAAATTTCCAAGGGAACAAAATTATGAAATATTCGAGTCTAGAAATGTCGTTACTAAGAAGATATCGCGGTTCCAGAATAGTTAAACTAGCCGGGTTCCAAACCGCTTATGGGAGTACATTTTCTTTTAGACCTCCATTACATCACAATAATAGATGTAACTAATTGGTTTCGTGTTTTCGGTTGAAATTTGTTTGACAAAACAGTTTCCATATTCAGAACGTCTCTTTTCGTAACCTAACTACAAATTGATTCACTTATGCTAACGCCGCGGAGCGAAAAGTATAAGCAAACATTTATAAAATAACAAAAAATGGAATCAAGAAAATTAAGTTTATTGTTAGGTATCTAAGCCTTGACTTGATCTTAAATAGCAAAGTAAAACCTTTTAATAGGTAGATTCCACCTTTTGCGTCGTTATGTTGTGAACAGGGCTGTAGTTATTAGTCAATAGAGAGCTTAAATACTAGTACCAGGCCTTCGTGTTGTCACGGAGGCCGACCGGAAGTAAAATATCAGCAGATGTACACAAAAAGCAGTAAGAAAACAGTTTGTTTACGAACGGACTCTTTAAATTTAGTTTTCGCGCCTCTTTCCCCTGCGTGCATCCGTTTTGGTAATACGCGCGCTGCTTAAGTTAAAAATTGGCGCCAAAAACGCCGTTTTTGATCCAGTCCACTCACGGAAAATAGACCTCCGTCGTGAGGAAATACTCCGGTGCTTAAGTTCTCTAATCTTATGGATCACGGTTTGCTTTAAACTGTGTTTTTGCTTGCTAGAAATTTGGAAGCTATAACCTTTTCAAACGTTTGTCAGAGAAGGAAACCAGTTAGCCCAAAGCACCAAAGGCTACTCAAAACATTTGCTAATTAACTTGCTCTGTGATTTCATTCATAAAAGATTTTTTTAAAAATTAATATTTATAGTAAAAGACCTGTACAGTTTGTTGTCAGCGTAAAGCTTGCGTAAATTAATTTAACAGTTGCTTTATAACTGAAGTGGGATTACATGATCATAAGCTATGAGGTAAAGAAGACAAATCGTATTCAATTAATTAACTGTGATTTGATCATAAGTGATATGTATATATTAAACTGATTGATATATGTAGATTGTATATGACTTCTGGAGTTGCTATTAAAACAGAATGTTAAGTTAAACTGATTGATATATGTAGATTGTATATGACTTCTGGAGTTGCTATTAAAACAGAATGTTAAGGTGGCTTTATTTTTATTTATTTTTTTGTTAATTACATGAGGCCGCGTATTGTCTATTCACATTGCCGAGATTCTGAGTTCCAATTAGTGCTGCAGTAAAAATTGAATTCGAGGTTACATGAAAACCGAGACGGAGCCCGGCTTGACGAGATTTCTGCAGCATCATGCCGGGATCCTAGCTATAGCCAAGCTAAGCCGGATTTCTTCAATAATTAAGTACTTCGGGGATACGAGAGAAGTGGTTGTCTAAGGTAATTGAAGTTGATAATATTCTAGATTTACTTAACTGGTTTGATCAATTTGAACGAAAAAATCATGCACCCAGGCCTTTTTTTAAATGAACGCCTTGTTACAAACAAACACAGGCGATACAAACAAAATGAAAGCCCTATATGGATTCAAGTTGAACAGAACCGTGAAAGTGAGTCATAGACAGTTAATAGGGACCTTAAGCAACGAGGACGGCGACGCCGACGACGACGGCAAAGAACAATAGTAAATACAATAACTGCAC
>JANCMA020570487.1:0-10027 GCA_024336925.2 Zoanthus solanderi
AAATCTCAAATATATCACAAAAAAGTACAAGCAAGCAGGAGCAATAAAATTTCTTGCCGCCATGTTTCGGCCCCAGTCCCTCCAACACTGGTATTATATAAGCGATATTGAACTGACTGACATAAGACGAGAAATATTTTCTTCATTTTCTGTAACAGACTCTGCGAATGTTTCAAGCTTCAATTTCTTAGATGTTAAAAATATGCTTTTTAATATCTTATTAGATGCTCTTATCATTCCCTTAGTATGTTTTAATTATGTGTTTATTATGGTCTTACTACATTCTCAGTTTGTTATCGGATGTTTTTAGCATGACCTTAGTACCATGTTATTAGTATGTTTCTCAGCACATTTTTAGTTAGCATATGCCTTTACTATGCTTTCATGTGTATTTATTATGTTCTTACTATATTTTTAGCATGTTCTTAACATGTTTTTCTATGTTCTCAGTGCGTTGTCAAAATAATGTTTTAGTATGTTCATAGATGTTTTTAATATGTTCTCACTGGCAGTACGTTTTTAAATGTTCTTATTATGTTGTTGGTATTTTCTCAGTATGTTCTCAGATGCTTTTAGTATGCTCTTAGTTGTGTTTATTATTTTAATAGTCAGTATATTCTTAGCGTAGTCTTAGTAAGCTTTTATTATGCTCTTATTGCCGTCTCATGCACATGTTTTAGTATGGGAGTTTCAGTATACGTATGTTCTTAGTAAGTTCTCAGTTTTTAGATGTTCTTTTATCGGTTGTTGGTATGTTCTCAGATGCTTTTAGTATGCTTTTAGTTGTATTTATTATGTTCTTAGTATATTTTTAGCATGTTCTTAGTATGTTTTTACTATGTTCTCAGTGCGTTTTGGATGTTTATAGTATGTTCTTATTATTTTTCTTGGTATGTTCACAGCCTACTTTCTCAGATGTTTTTCTGTATGCTCTTAGTTGTGCTTAGTATGCTTTTAGATGTTATTATAATAAAATTATTGTAATACTTTTGATATGATCTAGGTATCTTTTAGTTTCTTTTAGTATGTTCTTGGATGTTCTTAGTATGTTCTTAATGGTCTTAGTATGTTTTAGTTCGTTCTTAGTGTGGTCTTAGCATGCTCTAAGTAGGTCATTAAATTTTGGGCATTTTTCAGCCTCATGTTTTATTGCAAAAGTATATTTGTTTTGTTATTGTTGTTGTTGTTGTTGTTGTTGTTGTTGCAAATGTATTACATTGTCGTCTCTAGTTGATTCAACAATCTCGTGCATGTAGCAATATATAGAGGATATTACACGGTGGGGCGAACATATGAAGTTTATCTTCGAGTAGAAAAAATATTTCACGAGAGCAGCGAATGAGTGAAATCTTTTTTCCACGAGAAGATAAACTTCATATGTTCAAACCAACGTGTAATTTTCTTTTTATTACATAGATTTGAGTGTTTCCGAAATAAAAAAAAACTAACCAAAAAACAAAGGAACGTCAGCGGTATCTTCACTATTGAGGATATGGAAAATATCTCACTCGTATCCCGGATGTAGTTTCGTATGGAAAATACAAGTTAAATCTATTTTTCGGTAAAACACTCATATTTATGTAATAAATTGCCTTTAAGGATACGGTCTTTCTTTACACTTTCAGTGAAAAACATTAATACATTGACATTTAAATAAATGTGTTTTAAAAGTGGTTATCGCCAGAAATGCAAAAGGCTAGTTGCAATTTCCAATTCTGCCGAGCGTAGTATATTCTTTTTTACACCAAAGCTTACTGAGCTTGAGTGCGGCATTTTTGACATACTTGATAAATCTGCTGAAACTGCCTTCAAGTTGCTAGGTCCCGGGTTCTACCCCAGTATTTGACGAGAATTGGAGAATTGGCTATTTTTGTGACCTATTCTGTGAAGATGACTCCGTTGCCCTTCCTTTGGACCCCCTACCCATCTAAATTGTATTCCTGAAGAGCTTTGGCAATCAGAATTAGCAGGCAAAAAGCTCGACTAATGTAGTTTTCAGTGATATTGCTCTTGCGTCAAATTATTGGTTTCCATGGCAACAGTAACATCAGTTGATGACGTCAGCATTGCAAAATTTTGATAATTTTTTTGATTTTTTTTCCTGTAAATTGTTGGTGATTTGTATATTTTAGTCTGTTTTATTACCATTTATGACATTAATGTTTGCATACATTTGAACAAAAAATTATTTTGAAAATACTTTAATAGTATTTTGTTTTTTCGGAAACTCTTTTCACCTTCAATAGCTGTAAAAAGATTTTGTTTAAGTTACAAAAACGAAACTTGGTCAAAATACGTGTATACTCATAATGAGTTCAGCTTTCAAAAAATTGGTGGGCAACGCTGGAATACTTTAGAAGAAAATTAGAGAAAACCGAAGGGATGGGGGGTCATTTAACTCCTCCCCATCTTTGGACGTTCGTGGGTTAATAGAGAACCTGCTTTTGCTATTCCATTTAACACTGCAGAAACCTAAGATAAGCACCAGCTCCATGGGTCGCTAGGCTCACAAGAGATTTAGCTCAACACCATAGATGTCGGATATTTGTCGTCGTCGTCGATTTATCGTATCGGATAATTTAGTTGGCTTCCTTTTGACTTTCTCTTCTTCTCTGTCTGTGTTTATGCGTGTGATGGCTCATGAAGTCTATCCATACATGAAAGAGCCTATTGGAAAGTCTACAGGAGAAACTTGGTGGAGGCTTTAGCTGTTAAAATTGCATTTTTTTTTTTGCCGTTTCTCATGATATTACAGAGCTAGATTTTGGGTCTTTAGGATTTAGTTTTCCATCTTTAACTCAAAGGGATATATTTTTTATGGCTTTTGAGAATGATACTCCTTTACTCCTGCCTGCCATTCAAGTGGCTAGACCTTATTTTTTCCCTACAATTATATTTTTTGTTTTTTCTCATTATAAAATATACATTCATAATTTTGAACATTGTAACTCCTAACTAAGAAAGTAGTCAGTTCAACATAATTTATTTCCATTTACCATTTTTTTATAAAATATTCATATATATATAACATTAAGTATTGCAGTACCGAGACCTTATTGTAAGATTAAAATTACCCTACTTTACCAGGGTGGGGAGTCACCCCCTATGCCAAGTACCACAAATACATTGCCATCAGGTAACACTCTCCGTGTAAAGAAGACTGTCATTGCCAAAACTCTTACCGACAGTGCGGCAAGTAGTATTGGACTCGCAAAATACTACCACAGGTATGTCAATTGTTTACAAGACTTGTATTTGAAATTTCAGTTGTTTATTGAATTGATTAAACAAATGAAATACTCATCCTATTGTCTCACAAGTTTGTCATTCGGAAGAATTCAGTGTTTTGACTACAACCAGGTGATGAAATAAAGGTTAAAATGTTGAGTGATCTGTGTGGTATTGGCCTGATTGGCTGACCAAAACGTGCTGTGATTGGCTAACCTACTCGTTCTGTGATCAGTTCAATCTCTTTTATAGCCCTGTTTACACGGCACAAACTAACCTGGGTTCGACCTGGGTTGAAACTAACCCGGATTAATTTTAGTCGTGTAAACACTGTTAAATTCGACCCGGGTTAATTTGAAAAGTGTCGTCTAAACACCAACCTGGGTCGATCCCGGGTTAGTTTTGATTTTGCACATGCGAACTTGTGCCTTTACCAATGAAACTTTGCTGCGTGTTTGGCTTGAACTGCTTGTTATGAGTTGCAAAAGCAGATCGAAATCTTTTTACTGTTCTATTTCTAAACAAGGATGAGTGAATCAAGAGGGTCTACTTAGGAGGACAATGAAGTGTTTTTATTTATTGATATATGGGCTGGTGATAAAATCCAGCAACAGCTAGATACATGCACCAGGAAAAAAACAATCTGGGAATCGAAGGGTCGAAGAAGAAGGTGGCTGTCAAGATTGTGATGCTTTGTTGGGAATCTGGGCATATCTGTAGAATTTAATGTCTAGTAGAAAATAAAGAACAAAGTCCAATAATCTATCAAAAGTTTAATATCTAAAGGAAATTCTTAAAACTTGGTGATCTTAAACTTTCTGGGTTGATTGACTTTGGCAGTTATGGATTGATTTTTCCGATTTGTAGCATAAGAAAAGCTCTAGACAGCATTCTCCGAGGTCTTGATGGACAAGTTGGCAAATGTATGGTGATGACGAACCCACATGTCTCTCACAAAGAACCTGATGAAATGATCACGTAAGTCTTTCAGAAGGGGTTATCCTGTTAGCCATGTTTAGTGATTGAAGTACTTGGGTCGGCAGGACATTGCACTATTATTGAGGACATTGAAAAACTGACTGAGTTTCAGTCAGGTTGGGTGGTATCTTTATGATGCATATAGTATTATGTTAGTGTTAATTTTTGATGAAAATTATTCATTGTCTTTAGTGCGGCATCCTTGCAGAAACACATTGTATTTGTTGAGTCATTTTTACGCACATCTATGACTTGTTACAACTGCCAGTTAGAAAGCTTTGACACTGACCATTGGAACAATTTCTCAATCTGTCGAAGCTACTGTACAAGAGGAACACAAGCTTGTAATACGTTACGAACAATTTCAGTTTTCTCAATCTAAAAGAAGCAAATTTAATTCAAAAGACGTAAAGTATGCACCCATTATTATACACTAACTCGTGTCTCTTCTTGCATTTCTAGAGGTGAACGAAAACCAAAAATTGAGTTATTTAGGACATGCATAGCTGCAATCCCAAGGTATGCTGCTTCTTTTAAAAAATGTTGCAACAAATAGTTACAATATCTTATTTGCACATTCTACTTAAGAAGAATAAACTAGTTGAGTTTTCAGGCCTTCGTATGTTTTTTTATTGTTCAGCGTTTTTAGTAATCAATGGTACTGCTCAGCTTTCCACCTTTCTGGGGTAGGTAAATGAGTGCCAGCGTCTGCTGGAAGCTAATCTGTGATGGATTAGTGTCCCATCTAGGGGGAGTCAAAGAATCTCATCCTGCTATCACTACAGAAACCAGAGATGAGCCTCAGCTCCATGGGCCATTTGGGTCGTAAACTAGGATTAGTAGCGTTAACTGTACCCAGGGCTCGACATTAACGGTACCCAGCTAGCCACAGACTAGATGAAGTTAACGTTTTGCTTGTACATTTTTTATTTCCACTAGCCACTTTGGTTAGTAAGCAAAATGAAATTAACTTAACAAGCTGTTGTGTCTTTCGTAAGGAAGATATCTCAGAATTTTTAACGCCTGACTTGTAAAAAAAATTTGTACTGTAACATCTAAGTTGCCACTTGCAACTAGACTAGTTAAAAAGTTAGTGTCGAGCCCTGGTAGTGTTGGCCCAGTTGATTATAATATATTCTAAGCAACTTAACAAATAACACACATCACTTCTCGTTATGAAGATTATCACAATGAATGACCGCTTTGGAGCACCTGAACACCTGATCTTTTATAACATGGAACAGCTTTTCAGTGCACATTAGAGTACAAACGTCAGCTTCTTAAACCCATAAACTACTTATGATGTGCAGAATAGGCGGATCTTTGATGATGTAATTGTTTACAATCTGCTTCGCTAGCATAAACCTTTAGTCAGCAAACGAACAGAGATAAATATGCTATGAGTCAAAAACTTGAGAAATCTTGTCGAGGGAACAAAGAAATGAAATTTTTGACTCCATACATGAACTTATAAGAAAATTCACCGTTCCAAAGTACTCAAAAAAGCTGGGGCAAAACCGTTAAGAGCCATACATTCTCTAATCTCAATTATTTAGAGGAACAGTGTTAAACTTATCGCTCCATAGTTTCAGATGAAGTTTATTTTACAACGCACTTTCAGTATTCAGTTCTTTAATTTTTGTAACCTTATTTGAAACTGGCCTACTTATGCTATTGAAGGGGAATAAACAAATATCCAAAAATAATAAATGATGGCTGATGTAACATGTGAAAATTAACTTGTCCATGTACCTTCGATAAAGGCTTACAGCTCGTCAAAAAAATGGAAAATGGCATTTTGAGGTTGTGACGTCAGCACTAACAACCTTGTTAGAGCGCGGGCGCAAGTATAGCGTCTCTTAGTCAAGAACTAGAACATTTTTTTATTATTTCCAAGGACACAGATCGAGGAATCGGCATAAAACACATTTCTGAAATCCCAAACCGATGTAGTTTAACATATCAAAAAATATTGGGGTTCAGCTTGAAAAATGTCTTTGCACATTGAAGATGCAGTGAACTCATGTTAACCGAAGCTTACGTGAAATTCCTGCACATTCCAGCACATAACGTCATAACATTGAATCAGTTTCCTGACCGAGACTTGTCACTTCGATATTATTATGTGGGGCAACCAATTTTGTGTCCTTTTTAGCTCATGATATTTAGAAAACAAATGTGTACTAAACCCTTTCAGTGCCAGTCAATTATCAACAACCAACTTCTCCTTATATAACACATACACAAAATATGACATTTGGTGATGAGAAAATGAGAATTGATCAAACAAAGCCAACTACTGAAGATTAAAAGTCGAATTCTCTCAAATTTGTTCAATGAAAAGTATGGGCTCAGGTTGGGAGAATTTAAAAATACAACTGGCACTGAAAGCGTTAAGTTAACCATAAATTGTTCTTAATAAAAGGATACTTGCAATTAGTAAGAGCTTACTGACTATGAAGATGTTTTTTTTCATACACGGATACAACAAGCTTTTCAAAGATCCATTTGTGTTTCATCAATATAAAGATGTTTATTCTTGCACATTCTTATTCATATCTATATGGTAGAACAAAATGTTCAAATTTATTGTTAATTATTAATCTTGTCCACATAATAGTGTACAGTGTCTTACCATGCCTGAAAAAACCTTCTTCCTGCACATTTTTATCCTGTCTAATTGGTAGTACGGGATCCTCTCTGATGCCTTAAAATAATGATTATAAACCTATTGCAAAATATTGTTTCTCTAAAAAAGGTAATGTAGAATGCCCTTACCATTGTTGGAAAACTTTATTGGACTTTCTGTACAATCTTGTCCAATTCGTATGATAATGTGGAAAGTTCTACCAAGCCTGGAAATACTTAAATTGAACCTTCAAATGCGTTCTCATTCCTATTCACATATTTGTGTTGAATGGATTGTAACTGGTGTCCTCAAAGATTTGTTCCATCTTTTGATACATTCTCAGCCCTATTCAAATGGTAGTGCAAAAATGTTTTTCACGCCTGGAAAATTGCATTTTGCCTACTTGTCGATTGCACAATTCTAATGCTATCCACATAATGGTCTAGAATACCTTCCGATGGATGTACTTCAGCATCCAATGCAAATCATTGTTATGCTTAGAGAAGTTTCTTATCAACCCTTTATTGCTGCCTTTATACCGCATATCTTTATAAGAGTCACAAAATATTTGGTAGCAATACTTTAGCCATTGTTCGTTGATAACGAGATCCATCGAGTAATTCTTGCACCTTTATAACTGTTAAAAACCGAAAAGAGGTTGTAGGACAACACAGTATTACAATTTTTTGGAAAACATTATTACGTATAAATGCTAGCAACTTGTAAGTCTATGCATGTAAATATTGTAAAGGTCAAAAGACTGCTTGGGTTTGAACACTTTTTGTGAGAATCAGGCCTAATTGAAAAAAAAAATTTCAATACTACTGAATTAATATGTGTGTAAAGAAAAAGGTAGGCTTACATTTTAAACATGTTGTGTAGCGTGGTTCCGATGACATATTACATTACTTTAGGTGGAAAGTCCCTTCGAGTTGCGATTCGTAGTGAAGGGTGCAACGACAAAGGCAAATATCGTGGTTGTGGACGCGCATATATATTTGTAAATGGTAAGGACTTCTCTTTGCACCGTCGTGGACACAACGTGGTCGTTCTGGATCAATACAGTGGTATGTAACTTCTACTTATGGGTTAAGCTGAGAAATAAAGTGATTGATTAAACTGGTAGAAGTGGTGGATTTATTTAATGCTATAAATTAAACTTTCACTACTCGGACTTTCATTCCCATCATTGTCCGTTTTCACACTAGAAAAAAGAATTTGTCGAGTTTGTCGGCCAATGAGAAGTTAGAAACTTGCTTTCCTCTAACTGTTCGCTTGAAAGAAAAGGTCAAAGTAAAGACCCGTTTTGAATGGCAAAATAGACGTACAAGTTGTGCTCTTTTTAAAAGAGACAATTTTTCTGTCTGAAACAACTTGTCTAGGTCCGTACGATTAGTTCGTCTTGTGACGTGAAAGCGACCAATACAGTGGCCATTATGATACTACTGAAAGTTGTAATGATATAAGTAGTTATTAACCAAAATGAGTAACCTATAATATTAATAATAATAATAATGATAATAATAATAATTATTATCATTCTCAAAACATAAAGTACGAACTTGCTGAAGATTCGATGTTTGTAAAAAACGAACTAATTACACTGAAATTTTAAGTGAGAATAATTTTTAATAAAATTTTGAATTCTATTTTCTTCATTGATGAACTAACACTGAAATCTTATTTTTACGTATCTTTGCTAATTTTAATGTTATAAGTTCAAATTAATTAGAATAAGAGTAAGTTGTATCTAGATCATATTGATTTATTATGCGTTTTCAGGTGCTTTCCTTATGGCTCGAGCATTTGACACATACGGTGATAGATACGCTGGTCACAAGATGGCAGCTTTCTTGAAGTCACTTCGCGGACGGTACGTAACGTAAATCTTCGTTATATTATACGCTTCGAGTTTCTAATCCTGTCAAATTCCAGTGGAGAGAGTATTATGTATTAATTTTTATGTTATAAAATGATCTTAACTTCTTCTTCCCTTTTTTTTTGAAATTTGCATCATGATCCTTTCATACTGGCAAGTTTTCAGAATTCGATTTTTAAAAAAGATCAGAACGTTTGTTTAAAATGTTCTTATTTCTGCCTTTCAAGATTAAAAGGTTTTCTCTCCAAACATAGTTTACATTTTCTTGAGCCCGCGGGTATTTGTTTTATAGTTCCCCTTTTGATTATAAAGGTCCGTTTGTTGTTCTTTAATTGCCAAATATATTTCAAAAGGTCATTTTCGTTCTGGTATTTTATGTTATTGAGGGATGTCCGCTGGTTGTGGTATCGTGGCTGATTTCGCTATGTTGTTATCGGTTGTTGTAACGTCTGCTTTGTGCACTACGTTCGTTTGTAGTCTTTGTAGATATTTGCCTTGAATCGGGGATTAGTCAAGGCGTCTGAAATTGCAGTTACGTGTTATTATTGTGCTAGTCTTATTAGTTTGGCTATCATGATTTTTAGTATAGATTTGTTATGTCGGTTGATAAAAGATTTCATGTTCTCGTTGCAGCAAGTGTTTGTCGATTGGTTGTAAGAAAATGCGAGCGATGTTAGTGTTAACGCTTTTACTGTGTGGTGGAAATACCAGATAACGTTGAGTTGTCCTTTGCGTTTAGGGTTTTTATTTGGTGTTAGATGGTGCAAATCTTAGTCGAGTGCTGAAGTTGCTTCGTTTCAGAGCATCGTTGTACCCCGGAGCAGCTATGTCAAAAGTTTCCTTGTTGCAAGATGTGTTAATACGCTTGTTAATAGAATTGGAAAGTTTACGTAAGATAGTGGGCGGGTGATTAGATAAACGTTTAATGTAAAGCGGTTCGTCGATGGGTTTCCTGTTAGGTTTATAGGTATTGTCTTAGAGGTCAAGTGTTATGTCGAGAAAGTTTGTGCGTTGTTGGTTGGTCAGCTTAGTAATTTTTAGTCCAAAGTTATCAAATACACGTATGAGGTCTTTTGTCGCGTCTGCCAGATTTCGTACTGAAGAGTGCAAAGCCATAATCGCGGTTTAATCCGACATTTTTTTTACTTTTATTTGTTACCCGTTCTACTGGTTATGGTATTGAACGCTTCTTCCCTTCATACGAACATAGCAACCTTTTTTGTCCTGATATATATATTTATTATATACATATCGAGATTTACTCTCTGCATTTCCATATAGTAAATTTTCGTACGTTTATTGTCCTTAGCCAG
>JANCMA020570591.1:0-10027 GCA_024336925.2 Zoanthus solanderi
GCACAAGTCCGTTCTGGTCGAAAATGTGGATAGGCAAAGCATTGAATTAAAAAAGAATTTAATCAAACATTCGATCCTCAGTCCACGAAAGATACAGTGGTGCCCTACAAATCCCAAGAGTTTACTCTCTAGGTCTTCCCAATATTCAGGGTTAAAAGAAATTCTTTTGATTGACATCCCCTTCTTCGTGTACACAACAAAGTCACACCATTTTGTTCCTGTAATTGCCATTTGGCCTTGTACTTGGGCATAATATATATGGTTTTCTTTCAGTGTGCATTGTCCATTAGAAAAGGTGCAACAGAAATTTGTATCTGAGCAAGCATCTTTTGGGGGTCACCATAAACTTGGTTTGAGGGCACCGATAGGTTCAGTTGCCCCTGAACAATTACCTTGCCATCTGGTGAGCATCCCAATATGGGATCCTTTTTGTACACGATGAAACCACATTTGTAAACCTCAATTGGTTTCTTTGTGCTGTTCATGTAGCACAAATACTCATGGATTGCGGTCCCCTCATATTTTACACCATGAGCAGTGTAGATTGATTCAATATCTTTTGGGTACATCAAATTTGATGAAAATGTTGCGTGGTTTCTCTTCTGGTGAGAAATAACACCAAACATTGATGCTGTAAACCTGTACTTCCTTTCTGTTTTCCATTGCTCACAATTTGCCTGTCCTCTGGTATTTCGTTCAATTTCATTAATCTTTTCTTCAGACACATAAAGGGAACTAATAAAGTTTTTCTGTGAATCTGTTAGGTTGTGGGCTTGGTTTTCCTCAAGGTCAGTGAGGGGAAATCTAGGATAAACCTGTACAGTCACACATTCAATTTGTCTTGTAACACATCTTATGTCCATGTCCACAAGGAAGTTTGACTCAGTATGGGAGACTTGATAATTTAGGTATGACCCTTTAGGGCTTTTACCATATTTTGTGTCCTCTAAAGCATTAGCCTGGCTTGACTTTAATTGAGCCAAACCCATTTTCGGATTTATGTCCGTTTGTTTAAACTCATTGACTTCCCTCTAATTGAACTGAGGATTTTTTCTCGCTTCATAGAGGCTGCATTTTATGCTCGCCTCATCTTCACCATCCTCCAGTCTGGTTTATTTGACAATTATGTGCATAACTGGTTGGGGAGCAATTGTTTCCCCCCTTCCTTTTTTGTGCCATTTCTGAATTCTTGATGTGCAGGCCAATGGTGGATTTTCATCATTTTCACTTGATAAATCTATTGTAGTTTGGCACTTGTAGAGAGAAAATTTGCACAATTTAAGCATAAGGCACAAAGAGTGGTTACAGTATCCTGTTTTCCCGGCTACGCATGAACAAACTAAGTTTACAATTTCTCTTGTAATAATATTCAATGCCAGTTTCAAAGAGTGTGGTTTGTCAGTTTTTTTGAAGGAGTGGTAACATTGACATCGAAAATAGAAGTAGCAGTCATCACTAGAAGATTCAATGTTCTTTAAATATTCATCTTCAAGAAAGGTTTTTCCTTTTCTCCAGCTCGTTGGTACAGAATGAATTTCTCTTCTTCCAATACGCTTTCCACTTTGTCTTATGTGGTTATCAATCTCCGCTCTTGTAAAAAAGGCATTCTTGACAGGGAGTTTGACCATCCAACTTCTGTATATTTTAACTTTGTGTGATCGCTGGTAGTGGTAGGTGCTGCTATGGCTGAACTTGAAGAACTAACATGCGGATCGTCGTTTAGCTTTCCTTCTTTGCTCAACTTTCTCTTTGTAAATATTTTGTTTGGGTCTGGATCAACTATATCTGCTTCTTTTCCTTGGGAAATATATTCCTCGACACTAAAAATAACTGAAACATTCCGACTTTAATTTTAAAAAGAGGCTATGTTTTGAAGTTCCTAAGTTCAAAGAAAAGGCTATGTAAACTCTAAAACTTACCGCTTAACAAGTTGTGCTTTTGTATTTAAACCTTTGGCACGATCACCCCGACAGTTGAGCCAAAATCTCAGTTCGTCATTTTTTAAGAGCGTTGGCTTTCGACCTTCAACAGAAGAACCTCAGGAATATCACACTTGAAGAGTTGCACCGACGCCATGATGCTATCCTAAAATATCTCGTTCTGGTGCTCGCTCCATTCTTCGTCCGGGCGGCAGCCATTTTAATGACATCGGTGTATTAGACGAGTTTCCAGTTGTCAGTTTTACCACTGAACAACCTGATAATGGACTCGCTTTTCACATGAAGTCAAGGCTAACCCTGAGCAACGCCGGCGAAGTTCGTACTGTTTATACAGTGTCTCTGTTGTATCGACTATAAAAATTGTATTTTAATGCTTATATTGAGTTAGCACTATGGAAACTTGCTCTGCATCTATAGAAGTTCTAAGGAAAATGAAAGTGCAAGAGTTACGAGCACTTTTAAAGGGAAGGACAGCCATCGAGCGGCGACAAAATCACTTTGGTAGTACACTACTATGCACACTTAGGGAAGGAAACTGAAGCTAATTCAACACCCGGGCTCTCTAAATTCTTCTTAAAACCCGTTCTTACAGCTTTCAGAACCAAGTTGTAGCAAAAACAATGATATTACAAAAGAAAGTATGAGTAATGATGCTGGAGACTGTGAGTGGAAAAAAAAATTTAAGAGACTTGCGCTCATTTGACTTTATACATCTTTACGACTATCTTGTTTTATTAATGAAGAAGTACGACCATGCTGAGAACTACTGGATATAAAAGTTCAAACCGTACCAGTTCTTCAAAGAAGGACACAAAAGAAATGCAAGTTAGATTTCATGGTGGAAAGACTTACGTAAAGGTGAGGTGCTCGCTTCAACTTCAACTTTATTACAAAAATATTCAAAAACACTACAAATAAGACTGACCCGCAGGTAGCATAGCTATGCGAGGCAGGTCAGTCGTGGGTATATGTAATACATATAACGTTTTACTTTCAAAGTTTGACCGTAAAACAAACATTTTTGTAATTATAATTAATATAATACCAGAATATAATACAGTGATTATCAGTGTGGACTGTAGACCAAATTATTTTTAAGAATTTAAAGTGAATAATAGACCCATTCTAATGATCCAAATCGTAATTTTCTAGTTTGGAAGCTATTGCTAGTACGTTATTATATGAATTTTCAGTTTCAAAAAGATCCAGGAGTGTTTCTTTCAATTTTCTTTTAAATGCATTTTTTTGTTAATATCCTTAGACAACTTGGTATCCTATTCCAACTATGAGCGCCGATTCTGGAGAATCGCTTCTTTGAAACAGATAAAATACAAAATAATTGTTGCCTTTAGCTGCACAGGAAATGTTTTGAAAGCAGCGTGCAAAAGCTGTAACCACATTGATGGTATACTGTTTGCAATAGAAGATTTCTGCAATCAGGGCTAAGGGAACACTCAGAACCTGTATCATGTACCTCGAGACTGTGTACCTGGAATGGCCCACGCAATATCAAGGTGGATCTGAAACCTATTGGTAGTATTTTAATCACGAAATATCGTTATGGAAAAATAATTCTGCTGTAGCTAAATGTAATTTCTATGATGCCAGAGCTTTTACTGACAGATAGCAATATGTGAAGATATTCCAAAAAATACGCCTGATGTATAGGAAGCAGAAGAACATGAAGTAGATCTACCTTTAAATGATAATTACAGCGTTGTTTCATCAAAGTTCAAGTTAGTGATTGAATGTTATCAAGAAAAAGTAAGTGACGGCGTCATTAAAAAAATTGAGGGGCCTTTACGAGGTCAAAATAACCAATGCTGGAGAGAATTTAAAAAAAATAAACTCACAGCTTCTGATTTCAAAGTTGCGGTTACTCCAAAGAGTGAGCCAAATAAATTTTTGAAGCAAATCATGTACAAAGTTAGTGGTCGTTTAAGTGTACCTGCTCTACAATATGGCCATCTAAATGAAAAATAGGCAGTTAAAGATTAATTATATTGCCGAAAAAGAAATTGCAAAAGGAAACATTAATTTAAAAGTTTGGATAGTGGGAACCTTCATTTTTCAACCCAAAATCTCTCAACTCATTAGGGATAACACAAAGCACCAAAAAAACAGCAAGAGATGGTGGGAAATGGTGGACAAATTGACTGATCGAGTAAAGTCTGTTACTTATCTGTCTTCTATTTTTGATGTTAATGACATAAACAAACATTTTCAGGCTATCAACACCAACCCAAGTAATTTTGAGCCCAATCTACTTGAGATTCCATTAGATTGTAAACCTCCTCAATTTCATGAGTCAACTGTGTGTAAACAATTTCAAAACTCAAAAGGACTGCAACTGGTCCTGGTAATTGTGAAGTAACCCTCCCTCATCATTTGAATCTGCAACAAAAAGATTCCCCATCGCAATAGAAAAACCATAGGGCAGGGCAGTCTGTTGCAGAGGAATCTGAGAAATGACAGTTCCTTTCAAGACTCCACCATTTTTTGCGATGGAGACTTGAAGTATCCTATGCGTCTGAAGATCCGATATAAACAAGAGCTCAATGCCAAACCCACATACGACAAGAGGAATTGAAACTGGGCAGTTCAAAGGTAGAGTAGAAAACTTGTTACAGTCCAGTTTATTCTCTCGTTGTGCGTTTGCTATCCATTCTTTCAGGCGAGCAACCATAATTTTTTTCTGGAGACCAGCTGTAGAAATTTGTCTCTCTTCAAGGGCTAGCCTTAACTCTGAAACCTTCATACTGCTTGGCTTAAGGAATACGGAACTGCTTAAAGGAAGATAAGATTAGATAGTTTAGATTCACAAGGAGCTAAATTCGATATAATTTAAAACTACAGTACAATTTTAAAAGAAAAAGCAAAATTATGCACGTCAGTGTACGGGTGCGCTAAATTAAATTAATTAAAGTCCATAAATTAGTTAAAGTCGCAGTGTTGAAAGGCTTGAAATGTTGAACAAGGCGGATAGCGGTGTGTAAGTTTATAAATTATATTTATTTCCTGGACTGAAGATTACTACACCTAAAGTATGAATTGAAAGCGAGAAACTGACTTGTTTTTGTGAAAGTTTTTTAATTGAAGGTTTGTTTCGCTAGAATTTATCCGCTGCAACTGCCGCAACAGACCTAGTTGAACTTTGAATCAAAAAATTAAAAAAAAAACATAATAAAACAGATAGTAAAATCAGTTTCTGTTCAATATATGTTTTCAGCTACTGATTTACTGATAATATTTCACGAAATCGTGGGAAAAATATATATATTATTAACTTGTGTTGTTGAAAGTTAATATTTTGTTCGCTGCCGCCTCCGACTCGTGGCCACTCGTGTATTACAATGGGACAATCCCATCCATCGTGGGTCTATTTCGCCAGTAAACCCATAGAATAGAAAAACGGTCTATTGCTTAATGAAATATTAATCTCAGTCTTTCCGTCATTACTAAGCACTGCTTAAACTTTTAAAAATTCAAGGAAGGCCGTCAAACTTCACTCAGTAATTAGTCTAAATAACATAGTGTCAGACAACTTACCTTTCCTTTCTTTCCTCTTGCTCTTATGGATCTTTTTGGTCTTCTTTTTACTTTTCTTTCGAATGCTATGACTGGAAAGACTGCTGTGCGATTTTTTTCTATTTTTCCCATTTCGTTTACTCCACGTTCACAGAAAGCGATTAGTAAAATTACGTAAAGTGACCGATTTACAGAGAATCTGACACCGGAGTACAAAATGAGCGACACAAGAGGCCACAACCAGAAGACACATGCGTTACAAGAACAAACGTGTGACTAACGTGACTGGCCCGTGACTACGTAGCGACCTTTGTTTCACAAAAGGCACAAAAGGTCAATGAAAACATACGACAGTCACTGGCGTCACTGGCCGTCACTGCATAACAAATGTATCATGTGTTGAATGATGGTTTGTTTAATGGTTTTAATAATAAATTATTTATTGATATCTCTTAATTTTCACAAGAAATATAATAACACCGACAAAAGAGAAGATTTAGAGTCATGCTGGGCTTGTCGGCCATGGAGCTGGCGCTGTCGAAATAATAACAAAGTGAAAGGATGTCACTTTGTCGAAATAAAAAATGGATTGTCGCTGTCGCCTTTTTTTCGTCAGAATCTGTCGGCTGTCGGTGTTCTGAAACAAGATTGTCGCTACGTTTTTGGCAATTTTGGAGTGATGTCGCTTGGCGCCAAAACCCCTTGGAAGGCCCCAGCTGTACTCAACTTTTTTTTTTCAAATTAACTTCACACGAGTTCTTTGAAAACCTTGCTCAACAGCTGAATGTGTAAACACTCATTGTATTTCAAAAGATCGTAATAATAGCAATAATGATAAATATTGAAAAATACGGAGAACTATTTTCAAAGACATGTTTCGGCATGCTTATGCCATCATCAGTGTAATAGAATGATAAGTGATACGTGTTAGAAGTGTAAAATACATAATATGAAAAATTATTTACAATATGACGTAATGCATTACAATACAGTGAAACGGAAATTAAAGAGTTAAGAAAGAATTAAAATGATGTAACTGTTTGAAAACTAATTTGGTTCTGGTTAAAAAGGTTTATGACGTCGCTTTCTAACACTAGGTGAGTCGCATGTCATTACGGGAACCTCACATACTTCCATATACAGCATGCAGTTGTTTACTATGGTCACAGGTTTCAGAATGTTACCTGGAGTTCTTCAAAGAGTGATATTGTCTTAATACACATCAAGCTATTCAATCAATTATATAAGGCTAGCATCTTTTCTTGCTCCAAAATGAAACGGAGTTTTTGGCTTTATAGGTGCTTAATTGTCACTGAGACACGTGGAAATTTTGGCGGGCATACGTCTAAAGCCATACTTTTCCAAGATCCTGTAATGCAGAGGTAGGGGTCAATGTACGCGCCCCGGTTTATGGATGTCTCATGAACTATTATGGTTGTTTCTAAAAGATTTTCACTGTTGCTATGCACCATTGGTAAGTTTGTCTTGTTTCTCACATCATAGTTTAGAGGTTGCCTCGAGAAAGTTATCCTCCTCATTTTGTAAATCTGTAGAGCCTTGTGTTTCAAAGCTTGTTTTTAGTTGTGTCATTGTTAGGTGTTTTCACCTGGCAAAATTCCCCTCCCTATTTAGCAACATTAATCACCACATTGCTGGCAGAACCAAAATCAGACTTGCAGTTGAGGAAAAATAACTTTCTGGACTCTTTGCATCCAAAGTGTCCTAACAGAAAAAAATTTACAGAATGACAGAACTAATTGCGATAAACATTTTCTCTCACCTATATTAACCCTAAAAGCCGTCCCTGGACCAAAGTCATCCAGAAAGTTCAAGACAGTGATGACGACGAAATGTTTTCTGAAATTGGTGAAGGTGAAAGAGAAAAGGATGAAGACAAGCTTGGGGACTGGCTGAAGACCTTTCCCGGAGACAGTTATTTAATCGAGCCCTTTTTGAAGATGTCGGACGAGAGGTTTTGCGACCTCTCATCCAGCAATACTCGAGCTGTACAGAAGACGTGCTCACATTGGAATGATCGAAAGGTAAAATACTAAATTCACTGGAATTTCTGATTTTCAACTGTATGATAATATTTTTGTTGTACTTTTCGAGCTGCACGTCCTCTATCCAGCTTGAGCATTAGTGCTGCTTCGCTTCTTTACACGGAGGCATTACTGTGGCTGAAGTAGATTAATCGACGATTGTGTGGCCGTGAATTTCGCGGCAGATACCGCAAGCTATTATTCCTGCTGTCAGGAGGATGGTCAGGACTGTTGGTAACTTTACGGAGCCCAGCTGTTATGTTGCATCAAACAAAAAGGGAGAAGTTATCTCATTCACTTCGCTGTCTTCAGTTTTGAGGTTAGCTATAGCTACGGTACAGTAATAAGTGTCATATTTTAAAATAATTTGAAAGGGACGAGGAATTTTGTTTTTGTTGTGAACTTAAGTCACAGGAGAAATCGGTATAAATAACCAAAAATCCAGCGCCTAATTCCTCTGGCAAATGTTGATACTGATACCAAGTTAAATTAATGTTGTTTGTGTTTACAGCACTTAAGGACCATAAGTTTAAAAATTTTGACATGATATTTTATTGATTTTTAATCCCATGAAGGTTTTTCTCATTAATCACTGGTATGAAGACGGCTGAGGTGAAGAAATGCTTCTCCAAAAAGTTAAAGGGTAACAGATCTGGGCACTTTGTAAAGTTGCTTGTCAGTCCTGAAAAGGACTTTGCTCTTGTGTACAGGACTCACACAGGAAAGTTGGATGTCTGCTATCATTATGGTGAAAGGAACGCCTATAACTTTCCCCAGCATAACTGTGATTTGTAACTAAGTTCATAATCAGATTTTCATTGTGTGCTACTGTTTAAACTGATTTGCCAATACCCAAGAATTTTGTTTTAATAAAATGGCTTAATTTATGTTGGTATAAATCACAGTTATAAAAGGGTATGAGTGCAGTCATTTCATTCATTTTAATGAGAGTAATAGCCAAAAAAAAGCTGTCCTGTGTAGTATTTGTATACAAGGTAAAAAGCTGAAGCCATCCTCTCTGGCATTGGTGGTTAGCTACGATTCTTCCTGTGTAACATTTGAATGGATAGACACACTTCCACACAAACAAGGGATTGATTGAATGAGCTATTCTCCTGGAAAGTCTTCAAGTGTTCACAAGCTTATCTGGATGTTACTGTACCTTTCACCTTCACCATGTCCCATTCGACATTTCGTCGTCATCATTGCCTTTAGCCTTCTGGATATAGGTTCAAGTTTCAAAGAAGTTATTAAATTTTTAAGTTTGCAAACTCTTTCATTTCCTTGTTTGAATTAACTATGGAGAATTGTTTTGAAGTAGTTAATGCAGTTCAGTTAATGCGTGCAAACTTATGAATGTGCTGAAATCATGTGAACTGTGGTTCTAAATGAATTGACTTAAGTCTGGAATTTATTCAAATACATTCTCACTAATATGTATAAGTACTAAAAGTAGGATTGAAAATTGATAAAATCAGCAAGTACAAGAAACATTAAATACTTGTGGCATATCCATTTGCCAAGGATACAATAGATGAAGTAAAAAGGGATAAAGTGGCTAAGGGATGGAAACTATAGGACAATCCAAAACACAAATGCTATACCCTACAATTAATATTGAGAATGTCACTTGTCAAGTACCCCAGGACTAGAGTGAAAACTTGTGGATCTATACTCAAAGTACAATTGAAGATTTCATTTATTTCAAGTAATTTCTGAATGGCTATTTGAAAGGAAAATGAAGCTTTTCTCATATATAGCAGACACTTAGGGAATTTGAGCAAGGTACTGCCTAATCATGGGCTGTCAGTCTTAATAATGTTTGAGATTGATTATCAAACTTAAATATTCAATTTACTGTGTGTGCATTGCATTTAGGGGAAAAAACCAACAAACCTTATGCAGTTATTAAAATGAATAATTTAACCAAATTCAGGGAAAACATGTAGTATGTAAAACTTTGCTGCAAAAACAGTCTGCCTGGTTAGCCGCATTTGAACTACACAACTTTTGTAACAAACAGATCACTACTATTTGCTTTCTAAACCTGTTTTATTGTATTTCGACAATAACTTTACATGGTAATAATATTTTTATTAAATACATTATGACACTTGGAATTTTAGTTAATTGCTAAGTTACATAAATAAGATAACCATTTTATATTAAAATAATATAACAAATATCTTATAACTGGTAAAAATGGAAAATTATTTTGCTACAAAAAATGAAGATGGAAACAAAATGCCAACAATGTTTAAAAATGCTTTATAACCTCAGATTTCTTGACTTTATGTTGACAAAATATCCCACTCATAAATGCTTTTTATTAATAAATAAGACAATAAGACAAACTCTAATTCTTTCTTTAAAGATTTAAATATATAGAAATAATCCTGCCTTTAGAAACTAAACTAAGTAAGAATTTAAATGTATTTGTATCTAAATATTGCTAAAATATACAACTTACAGTACAAGGTCAGTCTGTTTGGAATTTAATGTATATTTGATATAAAT
>JANCMA020570699.1:0-10025 GCA_024336925.2 Zoanthus solanderi
TTTAAGAAATCAAAGAACCCTCCAAAACATACACAAACTTCACGGATCAAATGTTTTTTGAACTCACACATTTTAGATTGTTCAATAGTCGGTGGTAGCTTGTTGAATTTAAGTAGTTTTACTTTACTTTAAGGCTCAAGTATAGGTCAAATATGGTACCTTATGGAATAAATTCCTAAAAAAACATGAGGCATGGTTTGTAGGATTTATTTGGCTTTACTTTTCCAAGCTTGATTAAGTCTAACTGGCTTTCGTCTTCAAAATAAAAAAGCGATAGCAAATGACTGTTATTCAAAATTAATCCGTGTTACTAGTAAAACTCTAGGCCCGTAGGCTTGGGGTGGGAGGGGGGGGGGTTGTTCGTGGTTTCGGACGAAACCCCACCCCCAAACAATAATAAAAGAATAAAAGAGGCCTGAAACAGTTATCGACATCCTCCGTTTCCGACTCTGCAACCCTCTCCAAACGCAGGAAATACCATTTTAGGGGACTGATATTTCAAAAGTTTCTGGAGACCCTAGCACTAGCGTTGTCTGTGCTTGATTGTCCCCTAAATCAACAAACGAACTCCCCCAGATAAAAACCAGCCTACGGACCTGAGCTTTTACCTAACTTGGGATCGTCAGTCTAAGGTTTAGCCAGTGATTTGGAAAAAGTGAAAATGCTTACAAGAATAGTATCTAGAAACTGAGTTGATCGAAATAGTCTTAGCTAGTTCGTTTATGTGTGCTAACACGTAGTTATTACTAATAGCAAAATATCGTCTTCCGATTCCATGTTATTTATCTGGTCCAGATAATTTTATGGAATCGTATTTTTGGGATCCTATTTTTATTAATCCTAACAGAAACCTTGGTTAATAGGAAAGTTGCCTTCAGTAACAATATTTTTAACTTAACCAAGTAATATAAAAAAAGGTTCGCAAAAATTGAAATTTTTATTACAGTTAAAGAAGGCAACTAATATGAATTTTGATTCTATTTGTCATAGAAAATAACCCATAATTTTCTAGCATCACCAGTGTCGGTATTGTGGGCATAAGAAGGGACCTCAACGGTTTAGGGTTTCAGAAAGATTCTTAAATATATATTATCTTAATATAACCAAAAATAGACGATAGTCTTATGGGGTTACGAGTTTAACTATTAGAACGTAAAGTACATAATTCGAAATCTTAAATAATTCATTATATTTTTGTAATCACCTGGCATTTAATATGGAACAATTTTTTAACTGTATTAAATTTATAAAAAGGAACATTTTTCTGCAAGCCGTTAACAACTACTTGAAGCGTTATTGTTTTACGTTATTGCTTGCGACATATCGGCAACACAGACTCAGAGCATAGTTATAAAAAGCTTTAACTGGCTAAATGTTGGATAAAGGTTTATCTCTCTTTTGATTAAAACTTCTGTGGCCTCTACAGGATGAAAAAGTTACACTCTCGGAAGAGATAGGAACATTTGAGAATGCGAACCTCCACTTAGTGATGCTTGAAAAGAACCGAGTTCGTTTATGTGTGCAAAATAACCACAATTTCAAAACAAAAAAATAATGAGAGTTTCATTGAAAATACCAGTTAAATTTGTAAGTTTTACATCATATATCCTTTGCTGTAAAACAATCGTTTGTAATCGCCCCCGTCAGCCAATCGTTTTTCCGGAAAAAGTTCATCGTAGAGCAAATCAGTTCGCTCAATGAGTTTCTCGACTCGGTTTTCGAGATCGGACACATTATCAAAATACATTCCTTGGTTGCCGATCGAGATGCGCGTGTTTGCGAAAGCTTGAATTGCATAGACCTTGCTTTGTGCTGCATCCCATAAAACTCGTTTAGAAGGACGAGGTCTGCGAACGTGGCCAATTCCAGTCCACAGCTTGAAACGCTCGATGATGAATTCAACAATCTCATAATCGTTAGATTGCTTCTCAGTGTCGTGTTTGACCATATGAAAAGAATCAATCACGATCGATAAAAACATGTTCACCAACACCATGGACACCACAACCATAAAACTGAAGAAGAAGATCGGTCCGAGAAAACGATTTGCTCTCTGCATGGGATGAAATTTCATCTTTCCTAACATCAGGTTTTGAAGGGACACGAATGACGAGGGAATGTTTCGGTACCCGAACATGCTCCGACCAAACACGAGTGCTGCCACGCAGGTGTAGGCAAGGAAGACGATGAAGAACACGACACTGAACATCATAAGGGCGAAGGATGAATGTTTAAGTGTTGAGGAGAGAAGTGACATTCTCCTGTTAAACCTGCAATGACGGTAATGTGACAAAAAAAATCATCAGCAAGAGTTGTAGAAATATGTGTTTTTCAAGTTGGACACCGTTAAAAAATGAAAACAAAACAATCGGACCTTCGTTCTTCGTCGGATTGAAGATTTCCATTATAACGAAGGACTAACGACTGAAACGTCAGTGTTTTATTTTCTTTTTTTAAACGGTTTCCAAATTAAAAAATAAGTTTACTACTGTTTCCTTAGAAACACTGACGCAACTTTTAGTCAAGAGTAATGAGGGTTCGATTCTGAAGAAAGGAAGAGAATGTGCCCAAAAACTCGCCCTTAACTTCGCAATATTTCATGCCATTTTTTATTGTTGTGGAAAGTTTCATTTACGCTAACATGTCATTAAAACAGATACTTCAAATTGAGATGGTGACCTTTACAAGCATAGTTTAAAATGTTTAGATGTCATTTTCAGTTGAGACAAAATGCTACAGTAAACATTAAGATAATATTTGAAATAACTTTAAAACGGTTTCTACGTGTGTTATTCCAAAAAAGGTTTCGCTAATCTAAGGTATAAACAGTTAGCTGGTTCCACCGACTCCGTGACGTTTTGATTGGCGAAAGCTTGTTTTAGGATCATTTTATGTATTATCTCAACATTTACAGTAGTAGGCCTCAAACGAAAACGATATTTAGACAGCTTGAATCTACACCTAATTAACTAGATTGTATAATTTGAATACGTCTATGCTGTTATACAGCTATAGCTTAAGACTATAAAAAATTTGAAATACCTATAACGTTTTTTTATTTCATTATCAAAAAATACATCTTATTAAAAGGAAATCCTCGAAAAATATTTTTTATTTGAACAAAACGCGAATTTTTTTACGAATTTTTTAAAATCAAGAAAACTCTACATTTATTTGGTCAACCCCTTCCGCTGACCGTGACGTAGATTAAGGAAATAGTCGTTCTATTTCTTTCTCCTGCTAAGGGAAACCGGATCGGAAGAACTAAAACAGTTGGAATTTTATCAATACTTAAGTCACTTATGTTATTGCATCTCGCTGCAACACTTCTCCAGGCATTTTTCTTACACTACAAGAAGCAGAGTTCCCTAATGTACCTTACAATCCTTCTTGATTGGTGTGCCAAAATGGCGCCAACTTTTTAGTTTTGGTCAATCAAAAAAATTATTCGGGGATGTTCTTTTAAAATTATATACTTTTGTATAAAGAAATAAAAATAAATATTATAGGCACTTTAAGGAATCCGGTGTATTTTTTGCCGTGAAGAAATCAAATCATAAATCAAATGGAAATTATAGAGTTTATAGCTTGTACCTGAGAAGTCGATTGAATTTCAACGTGGCAAGACACACAATGGCCGCCATCACAAAGGTGTAAAGATCGTCCCAGTAGGCAGCAAACTGAAAACTCTTGAAGTTGAAGGGATCAGCGTTGACGCGCACCAAGAGGTTACTTACTTGTTGGTAACGATAAACGTACAGTCCAACCGCTGCTGCCGCAAACAATACAAGTGCTGCCTCGATACAGTTCCAGAACTGGTAAAAAAAGTTCCATCCTTGACGATAAAGATTCTTTGCTGACTTGAACAAGAAAAAGGCAATGAAACAAAGGAAAAACGCCTGAATACATCGCACAAACACTTCAGAGCTTTCCGTGAAGTCGTACAGTCGCACGGTCTGAATACTGTTAAACGTTACAACGCCTCCACTGGCGGGAAACTCGGCAACCAGGGTAACGATCGAGAAAAGATTTGACTGGCCGTTGTATGTTGTGAACTCTGTTAGAACTGCCCTGGTGTTGTGGTCGATCCACAAGTGGTTTTCCAGTGTCCATAGCCTCTTGTGATTGTACCTTCCAGGTTCCAGTATGATCACGTACCCTCCCCCGCCGTAAGTACTGATCATACCTACACACCAGATGAATAAATGGTGTAAGTACAACAATGTACCTGTACAAGCCCTAACTCGGAAAAAAAAAAGTTTTACAACATCCTCCTTAGTGTACACAGCTTGACATTTTGAGCTTTACCCACCTATGAAGGGCCATCCCGAGATGCGACGGGTACCTTGATTAAGGGTGGGAAATACGCCAAGACTTAGAAAGTGGCCTATTTCGCCATCAACCAGGGGGAGACTTCTCAGTAGTTGTTCTCTCCCCCTGGATTTCAAAAGACATTTTAAGCGCGTTTCATCAAAATTAAAATGTCAATGTTTTCTAAAACTTCAGAGCTTAAATAGTAGTTCAACTGCAAGTGCTTTTAACCAGCAAAATATTCACAAAAATAAAATGTCTCTGTTGTACTTCGCGTAGTTAGCGTTCTTTTCATTGATTAATGAGTTGAAATTTTAAGTATGGATTAGAAACATGCAACTTAATAGTTATGAGCGAAGTCCCCATTGGGGTAGGAACCCTCGCAAATCAAAACCCTTTAATTTTCCCGACCCCTGGAATTTTCCTTGACAAACTCTCATTCAAGTTCCTACATTTACCAGTGTTTGCCCACGTTCCAGGGAAATGGCTAATGATACGTGTCAAAATTATATTTTACAGAAATACGTTTAGGTAAGATAAACAAATTTACTACTAATGGGGAAAAAGCAACATCAAAACTTAACTTATTACAAGACACAAATGAATTTACATGATGTAGAAATTCTAAAACGTCTCTTTCCATTAAGGCCTCGTTTAAAGGATCATTAAGGCATTCCATTAAGGCCATTTCTATAAAGGACTTGTTATTTACATAACAAAGCTTATAAAACGTCTACACTTCCATTAAGGCCTCGTTTAAAATTTCTCAAAAATGTTACTAAATCCCCCTATATCAAGCCTTTACTATAATTAACGGCTTTGAAAATGATTTTGAAGCACTCGATTTTGCAACCTATTTGACGGCCCTAAATTAAGTAAAAGCCAAATAGTAACTTTTTTGCAATTATTTGTCATAAACGCGACTCACCGGGAAATACGGTTAAAAAGTTTGAAATAATTCTTACCCCAGAACGGGTAGCCGTCCAGCTGTCTCCAGGTCTGGTAAATCCAAGGCATATTTTCATACGTGAGTTCCTCATAAGGCTTGGTAATGTTTCTCCATCCAACAGTGTAGTTACTATGATCGCCATCGCCAATAAAATATTCTCCGACACACGACTTAGTCAAATCGTAAATCTGCTCTGGAACTAGACACTTGCCTGGAGGATTAGCGGACAAACGCAATTATTAAGTAATTCAGATAGTGATCAATACAGGCAATGAAAACACATGTACTACAAAAGTCAACCCGCGGGAGGTGATTGGTTGTGAATAAGCAAAAATCTGTGTGGTTCGTACCGCCCCGCGGGGTTGATTTTTGCACTTGCTCCCAGGCATCTCGGCCATTTCGACCGCTTAAGTGTACCAAAGTAGCGTAGATATAGTTTCAAAATGTCGATTTCGGAAGCATTTTTCTTGACGTCAAGGAAGCTCATTATTGAGAGAAGGCAGCTAGCTCGCTTACAACATCATTTCTAGTTGTACGGCCTTGCCGAAACACATTGCGTTAGAATTCATATTTTTGCGAAAAAAACATTGTACTTCGTCTCCTAGCTCCTCTTTCCTTAATACAGGAGAGGGAAAAAATCTTGAAAATAATTGTAGCTAGGTTGTAAAGAGCTAAACCAAGACACAGTAAGTAAGAGTAGAATTTGTTTCATACTTGTTTTGAAAATCGCTGAGTTAACAGTGTCCATACTTTCTCTTATATCTCTCTTACACAAATAATACATAGCACCAACGTGCTAGTAGCTAATTTGAAGCCACTATATTGGGCACTATGGCCACGTTTTTAGCGGGCTTTACCCCTTTAAACTACCATATAGCCACATCCCACAAGCATTGCGCTTTTACCATTACACAAACAGTTAGCCTGGGTTACCTGTGCCAACAGCTATGGCTTCATTGATTTGTTGGAACGAGGACTGCAATTGTTGGCTGGGTTTAAAAGTTCAAATCTTTATTATTATGTTAGACTTCCTCTCTCACTTTGTTACTTATATTACATACATGGACACCAACATCGTTTTATACTTGTTTAAACGCTTCTTGAAAAAAAGAGAAAATTATTTCTCAGTACTTTTCACTCTCGTTTCCAGCGTCCTCGTTCCCCTTGACCAGCATCGGCGCAGTAAGGGACAAAGACTCGAGGTACAACATTAAATACATTATTAACAGCTGTGAAATACTCACTGTTGCGCATGCGTATTAATCTCATCCGTGCACCGCCCACCATCATACTGTAGCCATCTGACATATATCCGTCGTTTTTACTGTTTGGTGGGAACAAATTTGGCAAGAAGTCCTTTCTAGTCCACGCCCAGAAATCTTTTTTCTTTAGTATCTGTAACATAAAAGGCAAAGCTTTCTCTTACAAACTTTTCCAACTATGGATCAATGTTGTAGTACGCATTTATTAAACTAATAATTTGGCTATTAAAAGAGTGTTTTAGAGAAATAAACAACGTAGAAGTCTTTTATTACATTCTTAATTTAACTTTGGGATGAAAAAAGTGAAAAAATAACCAAATGTTAGTCAGCAGGGTGGTTAAATTTATGTTTATTATGGCACGAAAACAAAGCCATTGAATTTAGTATATATAAAAATGAAGTGTAATGTATTTCTCTAGAAGAAAGAATAAGCAAATTAGGAAAGTAAAAACATCCACCAACTCACTATCGAGGCCTCTTTCTACCGAGTGGCGGAAAATTGTTCTGCCAAAAGATATCAACCTGCCGCAGTTACAAACTTTTTATCTTGGTATTGCTTTGCTTGGTATTCTAACGAGAGTTAGAATAATGAAGCAGCAAAAATACGGGCAAATGGTTGAATACAATGTACTAACCTTGCTGAAGTTCTGTCCAATCATGTTGACAAAGTCCTGTGTTTGATGGAAGCCGTTGCTGTCCTTTTGAGTGTAGACCAGGATCATCAGCAAGCACAGAAAGAAGTAGTAAAACAACACTTCACGTATGACGGCATACATCTTACGTTCTTTCAGTCTGAAGTTAAATTAATAGTACAACATTTAACACCAGGCTACTGAAGGAGAAGAGTACGGTACAGAGAAACCACAGGTAACCCAAGCTGCGAATTTAGTATTCTAGGGTCAGATCAATTGATACAAATCAAAAGACTCTGTATGGGAATATTTTTGAGTTTTGCGGTTTTGTAAGATTCATGAAAAAAGTTTGTCTGAACTAATCTATGTCTTTCTGTTTCATTTAGCCAGTTTTTAGATTTGCTGTAACTCCTCCCACGGCTTGAACTGCCTGTTGAGGAAGGTGACCGACACTAAGAATAATCTACAAGCACTGAAGGCAATTTTTTTTTTCAGCGTGAGTTCCAGGTTTTCATACCTTGGGCTTTGAGAATCGCTTTATGAGCGAATGTTTGTTTCCACCTTCTCCTCATTAGCAGAGGTTGTAATGGCTCTAACAGAGTTCACACACACAGAAAATCAGAATATTGAAAGTGTTTTGTTAGACAAACTTCATCTCCTACAGACCCAATAAATATATAATCCAAATCATCATTATCGTTATCCAAATCATCATCCTCGTCATCCAAATCATCATCCTCGTCACCCAAATCTTCATCCTCGTCAACCAAATCATCATCCTCGTCAACCATATCGCCATCCTCGTCGTCCAAATCTTCATCCTCGTCATCCAATTCTTCATCCTCGTCAACCAAATCACCATGATCGTCATCCAAATCATCATACTTTTCATCCAAATCTTCATCCTCGTTATTCAAATCATCCTCCTCGTCATCTAAATCATCATCCTTGTTACCCAAATCATCCTCCTCGTTATCCAAATCATCATCCTCGTTATCCAAATCATCATCCTCGTTATCCAATCATCCTCCTCGTCATCCAAATCATCATCCTCGTTATCCAAATCATCACCCTCGTTATCCAATCATCCTCCTCGTCATCCAAATCATCCTCCTCGTTATCCAAATCATCATCCTCGTTATCCAAATCATCCTCCTCGTTATCCAAATCATCCTCCTCGTCATCTAAATCATCATCCTCGTTATCCAAATCATCCTCCTCGTTATCCAAGTCATCCTTCTCGTTATCCAATCATCATCCTCGTCATCCAAATCATCATCCCGTCATCCAAATCATCATCCCCGTCGTCCAACTCTTCATACTCGTTATCCAAATATTTATCATCAAAATCCAAATCACCATACGGAAAACAGGCTTAACCTTTTTGGTTTGTTAGCTTACAGCTTGAGGTACAGTGAGTAATGTTTTAAAGCTGAAGATTGTAATTGAAATGGGTGTGGTGCAATTGAAAACCACGAGTTTGATTTAAAATTTAAGTATAATTTTATGTTTTCAGACAAATTAGAATTGTATAACAGGATGTTTAATAAAAATTCAAAAACGTTCTTTGGTTAGAATAATTTACAAGCTTTCCTATTCTTTTTATTTACAAATAAAAAAAGTCCTTAATGACAACTCTCCCAATCAAAGGCTTTTAAAATTCTTCCCATGCGCTCGCCCTTTGTATGGAGCTCGATCGTGGTTCATTTACATTCTGACTCTCACTGGCAAAATTGAAAACTATCCAGGATTGTTTAGACAATTCTAGTGTAACTATTGCGCGTTAGTAATTTTCAAATTACCCCACCCAGCTCCACATTTACCTTATGTTTCTCATTGCTATAAGTTTAGCCTGATCAGGCGGGAGAAGTCTGTTCTTCTTGCGAGGATGTCTGATTTTGGAAATGCCGTTTCCTTCTTGATGCAAGATGTCTTCATCCTCGGCCAATTTGGCTGCTTCTTCTGTTGTTTCAAATTCTCCACTGTCGGGTTTTTTGATGATCAAAGCAAAAAAAACAGCGGTCCCGAGCACCTTTTAAAAAAGGCAATGAAAACTGATCAATAGTGATAATATTATTAATATTAATAATAATAAAATTAAATAACATTTTTTATTATTTTATTTGATACATTATGAATAAATGGGAAACGTTTTGCAAATCCCATTCTTATGTTAATGATATACCCTCTGTGGGTCCATATGACTACAGTTGAATGAAAAAGATCGTTTTTGTAAGCCCCTACCGTAAGCACATTAAAACAAGCATCTGGTATTTGCTCTATTATCTAAACATCGTTTCACAAAATATTCAGCAATTGTGTCCCTAGCTCTATTAGCTCATTATGGCGCTGAATAACAAATCTTACATGCATGCAGACCATGGTGCGACGATCGTCGATAAGCCAATTGTACCTTAATTTTATTCCAACTCAAAAATGTCTCTTGCTAAGATCAAAATTCCACTCCTTTATGAGAATTACCAGCTGTACCCACCTTTTTCAAGAGCCAATTGCAAAGTTCTAACCAATTTGTTTGCTAGACTAGAACTCTAACTATAATAATAACAATAATAATAACAATTATGATAATGATAACATAAAAAATAATACTGATAATCAAAATAATAATGATCAAGATAATTATAGTTTTGATAATAATAATAATAATAATGATAACTGTAATACTAATAGTAATGATGATCTTGATAATGATGACAAAGATAATAATAACCACAACAACAACAACAATAATAATAATAATAATAGTAATAGTAGTAGTACTAGTATTAGTAATTGTAATAGTAATAGTAATTGTAGTAATGATGATAATGATGATGATAATAATGAAAATCATATCTGGGTGCCACCCCC
>JANCMA020570804.1:0-10025 GCA_024336925.2 Zoanthus solanderi
AACTCATAGAGCTTATAAGTGTGTCTCAAGTATTCCTAACGTCTGTAATATTGAATAGAGTTACAGTAATTATATAGTTTCATCCGATCTTGTTTCTATTCAATAGCCTTCACAGTGTGGGTGATTTCTGGACTATGGATAATTCTTGCTGAGCATAAATATGCTGAATTCAAGGACAGTGCATCAACAGCCATTCTGTCAATATTACAGGTAACATTTTATTATTTAAGTGTTATACTGTAATTACATTACAGCTTACCTCACTTGGCAGTGCGACAGCCAGGTTGGCCAAGTTGAAGGACATCAGCCATCCCACTACAAGGTCCTGGGTTGGATCCCAGGCTCTGCTGAAAATTGAAAGTTTGTTCCAGTGACTTTTTTTTTTCTGCCAAAACTGAGTACCACTAACCAATATCTGCTGCAATGGTTTAGTGTCAGCTTTCCAGGGGAAATCAAAGACTATCATCCACTTAACACTACAGAATCCATAGATATTAGAAACCTCAGATAATAGGAGGGAAATATACATCGGTACCCCAACACCCTCCTTGGCTCTGGCTCAGTAACATGCAACAGACTTAAGTGTTCCATTTGCTCTCAGATTGTTAATGCTACAGAAAGAGGAGATCAGTACTGACTCCATTAGGCTTGTTTAGCTTGGCAGCTAGAGGCCGGTTTCTTTATTTTTTTCAAAAGAGAAGATAAGAAACTTCTGTGCAGGTCTCCTCAAAGCCTACAGGTAAATAAATAAATAAATAAATAAATAAATAAATAAATAAATGCATTGATTTTATATAGCACATTTATCCATATACTGTAAATGTTTAAATGACAGTTGAGAGACTTATATAGATCATCTTCCCTACAGCGGCTCACAAATATTTTATGTATTAATAATGCTCCCAGTAGAAGAGACAGACCACACAACATCGGGTTTCACACCCTACTCTCTACAACAGATGTGCATGGCTTCTTTAAGTCCTCTAATAGAGGGTTGAGAGACTGGATCTACGGTTTAACGTCCATATCCAAGAAGACGCGAAGGTCAAACCATTTGTTGATGTTAGACCAAAGGCAGCAGGTTCTCCTCAATTGTTCTAAGACCCTGAGTGTTGGTCTGGCCGGGAATCGAACCCGAGCCTCCCGCGCGGTAGACTGGCACCTTACCAACTAGGCTAACCAGGCTGCGGTATTATTTATTATTTTAATCAGTGACGTAGTATAAATGATAATTATTTAAATTAGGAGGGGCAAAAATTGGAGAATGATAATTATTTAGGCCCAAAGATCATATCTTGATATCAAATACTGTACTGCAGAATTCAAAGTGTTTTACAAAGAAATATATGAGTTTTGTGCCGTGGCATAAAAATAATTCTTGGAATAGCTCAATACTATTTTATTTTTAATATTTCTGCTTTACACTTGGCTTTAATACAGAAAGCTCAAAAAGACCACTTTTCATTTTTTCACTTTCATCTGTTTTCTTGCGTAGCTGGTGAAAGGCAAGAACTTGGTTTTTTACAACAAACTGCTGACTGAGTTGATAACTTTGATGAGAGGTAGGAATTTAATCATTTTTGCAGAAAGCACATTGTAGGAGCGTTTATCCCAGTTGTAAAATCAGTTGCAATCAAAGAGTTCTGTGAGTTAGCTACATTTAATTTCCCTCTTGATAATGTGTCCTAATGAAAAATGAGGTTAACTTGTTTTATTTATCACTTACATGACTGTGTATATATACTGTAGCAAGATATTTTCTGTGCTATAAACACATCATTTAAGTTTGTGATTTAGTTATGGGCGAATCTTTTGTGACGTCATTTGTTTGCATTTGACTATGATCACCTTACCCAGCAAGAAAAAATGATCTGAATATTGGAAGAACAAGATAACACCTAAGCTCTCCAGCGATTTTGAGTCCGATATCTCAAATAACACGTATTGAAAATCATTAATTAACTCAAAAGTTTACAAAGCAAACAAACTGCAGAACTAGCAAAACTATTTCTAAACAGTATTCCTTCATTCCCTACACAAAAATGATAACAATTTGGATATTTAGAAAAACTTTCAAAACTTGCTGCTAGGCTGGGTGGTAAAACGCATAATGAGCTCATACAAACTATGTAAAATTTTAAGTTTTCAAAGCTGCGCCAAATACGCATTATTTAAGATATCGGGCGATTTCAATATTCAGTACACTCTAATTTATAGCCCAACCAGGTGTTGAGACTCCTGATATCCCATATGCTAATGAGCTAAAAATGTAAACAAAGATTCGCCTATTACGTATAATGTATATACATTGCATTTTGTTGGACGCTGACCTCAACTTTAGTCCCAAAGTGAAGGAAGTTATACTCTATATCTTTATATTTAATATACAGTAATCAAAGAGCTTATTCAGCTTTTGGAAGGTAATTTTCAGCTTTGGAAATTAAAAATAAATTTTCCATGACATAGAAAGGTTTTGGAAAACTAATTTTTATACTTGAAGCTTTGGAAATGATGATAATGATTCAGTTTTTCATCCGATGTGATCCTTGTGAATGGAGGTGGCCGTATTCACCTCATAGCCATTGCCTTCACACTTTTTCACCATCTTTCTCGGTCATAAGCATCTTCCTTCTTCGAACGAGTTTTCCCAATTTTATGTTTCACTTGTCTCTCCATGTTCCCTTCGGTCGTCCTCTTTCTCTGCCGTCTCTCGATATTCAATTGTTTTTCTCTATTTGATTTTCAAACCTTTTATTTCCCAAAAATTATATTTAGTGTTCTACTGCTCCGTTTCCTAAAGTTAACTAAAATGCTAAACCTGTAATAAAAAATACAAACTTGTACAAATCTGTAATGACAAGTCGCCGAAAGAGGCTCTTCAGTGTCATTTTACATGCATCTACAAGGTCAGCATTCTTAGGGTCTTAGATAGTCTGAAATAGCGGCTCACATAAAAATTATATTATTTGATCCCACTAATAAATGCCCTCGACGAATAGTTTTAAAAGTGAGTGGATTCTTTTTCTTTTATCGAGAGAATTTGCCTACAGTTTAATGTCCTTATCCGAGAAAACGAAAAGGTCTAACTATTTGCAGATGTTAGAACAAAAACAGCACCTTCTCCTCAATTATTTTAAGACGCTGAGTGTTGGTCTGGGCTGAGTTGTTCAAAAGCTGGTCAACTTTAACCCTGGGTTAAGCGAAAATTCAAGAAGCAATTTCTTCTTTAAGAAAAGTTGAGCGATTCTTTTAGATACAGCTGTACTCTCTGGATTTTTTAAAGAATAAAACTTGTTAATCCCAAACTTACAGCTCAAATCCTTCCCTGTAAGATTGGAAACAAGAACAAGAGTTAAAAATCTAACCCTCAGGATTAGTGCTAATCGGCTTTTGAACAACTGGTCCCTGGTTGGAATCGAGCAAAGCCTCCCGCACGATAGACTGGTGCGTTGCCACCTAGACTAAGCTCGCAGTTTGAAAGTTTTGCAAATTCAAAGTAAAGAACTTTGGAAGGTTGGAACAATTTTTTGAAATTTAAACAATAGACCGTATTCAATAATGGCGGCGATTTTAATGTAATTTTGTTTACATTCAAATTAGCCCTACTAGCTCGTTTCGGGTAACATATTCTTTTGAAAGTTTTATTCAAAAAATTAATAAGTCTAGTAAAACAAGATTGAATTTAGGTAAATTAATTTTAAAATCGCTGCCATTCTTGAATAGGGTTTATGGCCCTACATCGCCCAGCAGGGCCCATTGGCCCAACTATGGAAACAAAATAAATCATTTGGGAGACATTGTTTAGTCAGAAGGAATCAAATTGTTTTAGGTGCAAGGTCATATACCATCATCTGTTAATGTTCGGCAAAGAACATTAGCCTTGAGAATTGTTGAAAGCAAACATTACATGTTAGATTCTACCGATCAGCTGACCACCTGCATACTGCTGTCTTCAGATATTTAAAGCCGTAAAAAGTTCACTTCGTAAGCTCAACGTAAACACCTTACTACAAACTTTGACCATCTTTGTTTGCATTTGGAGCTAAGCCACTTTAATTTAAAACTTTTTTCGTTGCAAATCTCGAGCAAATCCGAAAGGGAAAATAAGTAATCTAAGACAGAAAAAATAAACGAGATATATTTTTTACAGCTTCTGTCGTTGTCCTCGTATCTTAAGGTACCTGTTGACGTAGGTGATGCCTCCTCGCTTCTATTCGGTTTATTTGAAATTCTTTGTATTTGAGGCCAAACCTTTTAACTTTTTACAAATCGAGTAAATTCGAAATGGGAAATAAATAATCTAAAACAGAAAAACTAAACGAGAGATATTGTTTTCACAGCTTCTGTTGTCATTATCTTATCTCAAGGCCCCTTTAATTGAGGGTGATGCTTCCCTGCATCTTTTGATTATGCTTATAAATAATATATCGCAAAATATTCACAACATTTCACTAGTTAATTTCTATGCTGGTTTTAAACAAACAATTTACTAACTATATTGTGGGAATTTTTTGTGTTTCCAGATCTGGTGATTATTGCTGAGAAGGTATTTGGTGCCTCTCCAATGACGGCAGGAGTTCAAGAAAACCTGCCAATATATCTCAGCCACTTTGACTTTTTTGAACAAGGAGCTAATGAGGTTTCATATGATTTATCTATTTTGTATATAACGGTAGTGTAGAAAACTAGAACGTATTCAGAAGCAAATCTAAAGTTCATTTCCAAGACTGTTTTGTTGATGTAGACTGCCTACATGCAGTATGGTTTATGGTAAATACTAGTGTCGCTCTGAAATCCCCTGAATTCCAATGTCATAAATCAAATTAAAGGGAGTAAACCTCCCACGTTTTAGGAATCGTTGATATTCAGAATCGTTTTTAAAGAAAACACATAAGTTACGTAAGGGATATTAAGTCTTAAAGAACTTTTTCAGTTAACAAAACTCATTATTAGTGTTCTATCAAAACCTATTTTATATGATCTATATAAACTGTAGTCCAATAACTTGTTATCCGGTTGAGATAATATTATACAAATGCACATCTTAAAATTTTGATTAAATCGTAACATATTTTAAAAATGACTTATATTTTGGGACACGTATTTACCGCGTCAAGGAAGTTGCACAGATTTTACGGTTATTTTATTACGGTAGCAAAGAATATTTTGAAGTGTAAATATGTTTGAGGGCATTATACTTCTTAGAATTACCGGCAGCAAAAGATATTTTAGAGTATTGGAATGTATTAGAATTTTACAAATCATATTTTGTTGAGTATTTTGATTGCTGTTTCTGAAACTCGAGTGACTGTGAATATTTTGCTCATAAAATCACTTGCTGTTAAGTTTGTTTTGATGCCGATTGTTTCTGTGGATATTAACGATCGTTTACACGACCCAGGTGAAAGATGCCCAGAGCTTCGGGCTACTCTCTTCCTTGTTCAAAGCTTTGGATCTCACCTGAATCCCTAGATCCTGCCAGAATACCTAGATTCCCTCTGAATCCCTTGTTCCTGCCAGAATTGCCAGATCTTGCCTGAATCCCTAGATCCCACCTGAATCTATAGATCGCGCCAGAAATCCTAGACTTGCCTGAATTCCTAGATCTTGGCTGAATCCCTAGATCCCGCATGAATTCCTAGATCCTGCCAGAATCCCTAGATCCCACCTGAACCTATAGATCCCGCCTGAACTCCTAGATCTTGCCTGAATCCCTAGATCCCATCTGAACCCCTACATGTAGATCCTGCCATAATCCCTAGATCCCGCCTGAATTCCTAGATCCTTCCAGAATCCCTAGATCCCGCCTTAATTCCTAGATCCCTCCTAAATCCTTAGATCCCTCCTGAATCCCTAGATCTCACCTGACTCCCTAGATCCCGCCTGAATTCCTAGATGCTGCCTGAATCTGTAGGTCTCGTGTCTCTAAATGATCGGAACTGGGTATGCACTGTATCTCCAGGACGGTCCTCTACACGAGTGCATTCATTTTCATATGTGAAATTTATATAAAAAAGATCTTATTTTATTTTATAGTAATTGAACATGTATTGAACACTAGTAAAGTGCCTGATCATTTTGAATATTTTGAAAGTTAGATTTCTTTGTTTTTAAAAGCTAAATGGTTAAACCTCTTTGTTTTCAACAGACTTTTTTAGAAATTAATTACATAAAAATTTACATTTTATTCATCGTAGCCAAAATCTTATACTCATCGGGTTCCTCAGAACTTGACAGCTACATAATGTACTAAAGTGTACTTTGACAAAAATTTTTACATTGGAATCCTAAGAGTAAGATAACTGCAGATAAAGTTCTGTTTTACTAATACTTAGTAATCATGGATTTGCAAGAAAAATCTTGTTCAAAATTTGCCATTGAGTCACACTAAATGGACACCCAGCAAGTAACTGTTTTTTAATGCAGTAAATTTGTCTGTTAACATTTAGGCACTTTTTGATCTTCCAACAGAAATTTGACTGCTGCATTTTCACGTACTTAAAATAATTTTTGAAATTCGCTTGGAGTTAAAGCAACGAACAACTTGTGAAGTTTTGCTGGAAACTTGTCATCGAGTCTGACACGAAACGCAACGTTTTTTTTCTAGAAAATATATCACTACATCACTTACTGATCTTGTGATTTATATAAATATATCTACTCATATTTGTGCTCTTCAATTTAAAAACAAATATTCAACGTCACCCATGTCGATAAAACAATCGACATTTTTCACCAAGACGCCACCGTCGCATGAGGTCGAGGCATTTTGGTACGAAAATCGGTCCCACATCAAGCTTAAGCCCTCGAGCAACAGCAAGCTTAGTATCCGTTCTCTGTTGAGCAATAATGGTGCTATTCAATGTACAGCAGATCTGTGGTTGACAACATTTTTCACCACCGGCATTTCGTGGCTACGTCGTCAATCTCTCATATTTTGTTATAAAGATATTCTTGCTTGTTCTTTCATTTATTATAAAGATATTCTTGTTTATTCCCTCATTCTGACATTCACTCCGACGAAGGACTACAGTCCGAAACTTCAGTTATAAAATTCTTTTCACTTCGGTGTACACCTTGTCAATAATTTATAAAATTGTTCCAACTTACGTCGTTTGAGGCATTAAAAAAATTTCGCACGGGTAATAACATTTTTTTACTTTTACTGTACAGTTTTTTTTTTGTGACCTAGATTATGAATTTACCACTGCATAATTGAGTGAAATTGCGTTACGTTGGGTCGTAGGAACGGAATTATGACGTAAGTCGCAGTTCCCTGGCCTTCTTAATTTGTGTCCAAGTCATTTAATAGTTATCAAACAGTGCACCCACCGTGTTTTATCTTTTTAAGTTTGCTTTCTGTAAAGGGTAAAAGCTCGTGTATTTTGTTTTTTTTAATGAAATTCATGTAAAGTAAATAAAGTTTAATGGATAAATTGTGCTATTTAGCAGGACAAAGAAGAGTTACATTTGTCAAAAAGATCGCTCTGTATTCAGAATGAAGAAGGATTCTATTATCTTGAGGAGTCAGTAAGGTAAAGACAGGTTCTGAGAAGTCTTATCTTCCAAAAATGTTGTATTAAAGATTTTGATGGTAAAAAACATATGCAAACATTTTTAAAATTACTACCCTTTTAGACGGCTGTGGCCTTAATGCCACAAGTGAAGGTGAGATACAAAGAAGTGTAGATCTGTTTGCTTCAGCTGCACTAACAGTATTTATGGACTCCCAATCAGCAGCAATATCATTCAGCTTTCAGTGTTACTTATGCAGAGCCATCCCTCTTAGTGCTTGGTCAAAAAGTACCTGCAACGGAGAGCTTTGTCCACCTGCAATAGAGGGCTTTGTGTACCTGCAACGGATACCTTTGTGTACCTTCAACAGAGAGCTTTGTGTACCCGCAGCGGAGAACTTTGTGTACCCGCACCGGAGAGCTTTGTGTACCTGCAACAGAGAGCTTTGTCTACCTGCAACGAAGAGCTTTGTCTACCTGCAATGGAAAGCTTTGTCTGCCTAGGAAACACACTGCCAGTCAGCAGCAATATCATTCAGCTTTTAGTGTTACTTATGCAGAGCCATCCCTCTTAGTGCTTGGTCAAAAAGTACCTGCAACAGAGTGCTTTGTGTACCTGCAACGGATACCTTTGTGTACCTGCAACAGAGAGCTTTGTGTACCCGCAACGGAGAGCTTTGTGTACCTGCAACAGAGAGCTTTGTATACCTGCAACAAATAACTTTGTGTACCTGCAACAGAAAGCTTTGTGTACTTGCAATGTTCAAAGAGCTTTGTCTACCCGCAACGGAGAGTTTTGTGTACCTGTAACAGAGAGCTTTGTGTACCAGAAATGGAGAGCTTTGTCTACTTGCAACAGAGAACTTTGTCTATCTGCAATGGAGAGCTTTGTCTGCCTAGGAAATACACTGTCTGTAGCGACAAACATTGATGCTGATCGCCATTATCATATCGTCTGTGCAAGCACAGCTAAATTTGTGGAATCGGCGATACCTAAGCCATCATGAATACGAAGCAGGATATCTACCGTGCTGCTGTTTTGCCCTCTCTTTATGCTTCTGAGATCTTGGCTTGCTAAATACCTCAATTCATTTCACTAGCGTTATCTGAGAACATTTTAATAATATACTCCAAACAGAGAAAACGTTCGAGAGTTTGAGATTTGTTCAATTACTGCTCATGACATTGCCACCCTGATTCCTAAGATTTTAAGTCAGTCTCTCCTCTTGAAGGAAGCCAGTATCCGGTTTTACTTGTTACTTTTCCTTAGTCTGTAATTAGCCAACTTCTACATAAGACTAAATAAAGATAGTTTTTGGTGTCAGTTACATGGTTACTGGACACTCTTTACATCGTCTCCTATCTATCAAGCTCCCCCTTCAATGTCTTAAATCTGTTTGTGTTTTAGTTTTTGTAGCTGTTAAGTCATTAGCATCATGCAATTTTGATCCGGGTTTATCCCCGTAAACGGGGGTGGCCGGATTTACCCCACTTTAACAGCAATATCTCAAACTCCCCTCTCCATCTCACTCGATGCAAAGCATCCTCCTTCTCCAAACCAACATTCTTGCTTTCCTTGTCCACTTGCGTCTTCCACGTCTTTTTTGGTCGTCTTCGCTTCCTCTTGCCCTTCACTTCAAACTCCAACACTTTTCTCAAAACATGTCCATCATCCCTCCTCAACACATGCCCATACCATCCCCCTCCATTCGCTTTTACCATCTGTTTCTGTTACAGTTTTTTAGCTGTTAACAGTAATTTCTATTCCAAATTAAAGATCCTATATTAGGATAATTTCCTATTACCTTGTGGCTTTCATGTAGCTTGGTTGCTAGGGCACTGCAACTGGTAATGCTTTGGAAACCATTGAACCATGAATCTTTTCGGTCTTCTCTTTCCTATTTCGCCATTAACTAAAGAGTGTATATAAGGCATTCATTCCAACAAAGGACTGCAGTCCGAAACGTTAGTTTTGAAATTCTTTTCAATACGGTGTATAAGCTATCAGTGTAAATGAGAACAAAGGTTATTGCAAATGTAATTGGCACAAACTTGTGTTTTGTGCAGCATTGAAGGAGGTCTAGATATTAATTTTTATTCTTTTCTGATCCTGTAGTGAAATTGTCAGCCAAGTGACAACTGACATTCCTCATTATGCACACAGTAATGTGTTGACACTGTGGAAATGTGTTTGCCAACAGCTCTGCACAGGGCTTACCAATGTCAAGAAGGTACTTTTTAAGCAACAGATTTAATGCATAAATATTACAAACACGTTTTTGCATATTTAAACCTGAAAGATTGAAACGGTGATATTAATTTACTAAAAAAAATAAAGTAAATTTCTCAGGGCCCAGTTGCTAAAAAGCTGATCAGCGTTAACCCAGGGTTAAATGTTTAACCCATGGTTTTGTTTCCTACCATACATCAGGGCCCAGTTGTTCAAAAGCCGATTAGTACTAACCCAGGGTTAAATATTTAACCCATGGTTTTGTTTCCTACTATACATCA